>CACRXP010000123.1:877553-894282 GCA_902702965.1 Spirometra erinaceieuropaei
TGGTTATAAATAACAGTGTCCAGCAACAGAGCGTTGAAATGCAAAATTGAGGCGATTTCTTCCTAAAGTCAGTCCAAACTTTGCGTGAACTGATGGTTCGAATGCACCACAGTAGTTCTATGCAGCAGCGAAATATCGGATAAGAAGACGTAGTTCGAAGGCCAGCTTCGGCAACTTGTGGCATCAACATACACAAGTGGGCGGAAGGAAACATTAAAATAGACCTAGGCAAACTGAGGAGCGTATGTCAGTAGGAACTATGGGCAAAAGTAGAATGCGATTAAGCAAGCAATTCAAAAGCATCCCAGACTACGTGATACAGAGGAGAGGCGACCTGTACGCACACACACATATATATATGTTGTAACCGTCTGGAGGAGCCTGCCACCACCAAGGGCTTCAGTATTGGGCTCTTGTATTAAACGAGCAAGCCAAAGGTGAAATAGGCCACCGGCTCGATGAAACTCACTAAGTCCCCGTCCGATTCTTCAAAACCCCCGAAATCAGAATAATATCATCCAAGCAGGCGGACAGCATACATGGCACTTGTCAAGACAAGCCCTAACTACTGACATGAGAATAGGACCATGTGCTCGTACGATAAAGGCCGTCTGTAAGCGTTCGATCAATGGTAAGTGCATTCTATTCTCCAACTTTGTCTCTGGCAAGACTTTGTAATCGGTCATCAGTTCGGACTTGCCGACCAGGCGCTGTGCCGACTTGTAAGCAACATCGTCCTAACTCAGTCCTTGCAGGTAGCGAACTGGTGATAGTAAAGTGAAGACATGGGTGGACGTGGCGGAGGCCGGCTCCCAGCACATGTTTATTACCACAGTCTAAGGCTTGTGTGGATGCCTAAACTTGCTTCGGGTGTCGAGAACTGACTGCGACTAACTAATGAGTAGAGCTGCTGTCAGTGCAAAGGAATGTGGTTTTCAGCCGCTACCTGCATAGAAAAAAATTCTGAAATGCAACAAAAGATAAATGTCCTGACCTTTGTTATTGCATGCGACTTGTCTTCTTATGCGCGCAAATAACAGAATTCAGGGAAACGTGGATGAAACTAAGTCTAGAAATTCGAGAAGTCCATCCAATCTTAGTCTGAAAAAGGCAATTTACAAGTGCAGTCGGTATTAGCGTTCAGAGATGGACTAGTGTAGGACCGAGGCATAAAGAACGGCATTCTTGAAACTGACAGTTCGACCATCGCGAACGACGTCGACAGTGTGTCCTACGGGCTTGAAAAGCGTCTCTAGCACTCTATCTTCACCCACCTACGCCCGGATACCGGAAACAGTGAAGACGACCGGAGATTGACTCGGACGCATCGGTCCGAGTAAATGGCTAAATGGCCGCTGTACGCGCGCCACACACGGACTGGATCCCACTGCGTGTGCCGGACGTTCATGAGGGGTAACTCGATCTCGCCTGCGTAAGTGTGCCACAAGGGCTACAGTAAGGAGCCATTGTAACCTGACTCTTAGTCCCGAGAAGGACCGCGTTATCCCGTCAGCTAGCAGCCTGCTAAGCCGCGTCAGATTTACCATAGCGCGGAGTTGCTGGGGATGGGTCCCCAGTGTCAACATTCTATAAACTACCATATTATACAGTTGACATCGTCCTCATATATGGAATATTGTTTTTGAAAGAACACCATGTGGTGAGTCAAAGTACCTTGGTACCCCGCCTATGATCCTGTTTCAAGAAATAGGAAGCAGGATCATCGAAGTTGGCAATGTCATCATCCTCATCGGAGCTCCATTCTGAACTTTCGTCCTCAGAGGGGAAATCATCGCTAGACTCGTCGGAGTCCTTGACAGCCTTTTTGGTTGGTGCGGCCGCGACAGGTGCAGGCTGAAATGCAAAAATGACCAAAAATTACCGAGGGAAGTAAGACACAGGGATCCAAAACAAAGTAACGGGTTGGCTGGAGTAATGAGGTCCTAAAGGACACGCCAATCATCAACAAGAACATAGAATAAGGCCTTCGTGCAAAGAAATACGAACGACGCATCGATTGTCCCGCCGAAATGTTTGGCCGCAAGAAGTTCCACATAACTCGTAAAGACGTCACGTCAGGTAACAGGTGAGTTTGTTTGACCAATTGCCAAACTTTCAGGATAGTGAGCAAGAAATTACCCTACAACTGCGTGAGAGCGGCGGTCACTGAGCAGGCCTTATTTCGGGGCGGCAAAGGGGGGTTCCGTTTTGCCTTGGAGCTCTCACTTGCAGGCGGTCATATAGAATCCAGCAAGCAGTAACCGTTGATAAATGACAACGACTGAAACGGCCATTTTTCTCGTTTTTTAACGTCGGTCAACCAGTTATGGCCAGGAAGACGAACCGTGAAGGCAGACTTTAAATCGGGCCAACTCTCCACATAGTAAGCCGGAGACCTGATGCGATTATTCAAGCCTTCTTTGCCCTGGCAATACTTCCCGATTACTATCATACAGTTCGACAGTAATCTACACAAATAGCTCTTGAACTGAAGAGTTGTCGAGGCGTCAGTCGTGCGTCAAACACTGGACACAACAGAGACGGGAACATCCAGAAAAAGTATGACAATTTAAGACGCCCTCGTCATTTCCCATAAGCGGACAGCATGAACACATTAACAGAGACATGCGTACCTTAGTAGAAACCTCCTCCTCGTCATCGTCATCCTTATCACTCGATTCCAGCTCCGCCTCTTCTATTAGCGAAAATAAGATTCAGATTTTATGAAGAACTTGCCTGCCTCTTCTGCCAACTCCTCTTCTTCCTCCTCGTATAACTCAGGATTCTCTCTGCAGTGTTGGATGCTTTCTTCGAAGTCTTTGTTATACTTCTTCACACGCTGTCTCATTATAGTGAGAGACTTTGCGGCGACCTTGCTCAGCGACTTTTTCTGTTCCCAAGACTCGTTGATGAAATCCTCGAGTTGAGTCAGACAGCGAATGTAGAAATTGGCATTCTTTTCGATTTCGTTCAACTTTAAAGCCTTCTCATACAATTTAACCAATTCCTCAAAGTCTGCAGAATAGTGGGAATAAGACAGAACCTACCCGCCATAACATTGGACATGTCTTTGATTTTTTTGTGATTATTCAGACTTCGGAGTACATTGCGAATCTCCTCCTGTCGTTTGTCCTTAGCGCTGCGAACGACACGCTTCTCGTCTTCGCTGTCACTGTGCGGTTGCATAAACCGGTGCTGTACTGGCTTCACTGGTACATCATCGTCGGACTCGCTCTCACTCGAGCTGAAGGCTGCCGAAAACAGATGCAATGACATCCCGTGGAGTGGACTGCAAGAGAAATAATGTACAAGAAATGTGTGAGACAAAGGAATTAGGTAAAATACACTGAGTAGGGGAAAAGACAAACGGGCTAACTGACGCAGTCAGTCAAAAAGAGGGCGCGTACCTCGTTTTATGAGGTCAGCTCTTAGAAGAAATGAATGCTGGGAACTGGTAAAAGACATGAGTAGCGCGAAATGAAGGTGCCTCTGGGTTCTTTGCCGTATGTGGGAAAATCTCGGACTCTTCTAAATGCCACAGGAGTGGCGTCCCTTGATGTATCCTAATCATGGAACGGAATTCCGTCAGTCCGTTTCCCCTGGAGATCTGGTTTAGAACCCTCAAACGGTGTACCTATGAGACCACCTGAGTGGGCTCTAGATCGAAAGTTTCGGGCGTGACAGAACTTCCCGCGATCAGGTGGCCCCCAACCGATGGAACACCTGACGGCGCTTTTCCTCGAGATGTGGCGTCAAGAAGTTCCTCAGGACTTCAAGGACGCTACAATCGTCCACTTCTACAAGCGGAAAGGTAACCGCTAAATATGCGACAACCACACAGGCATCTCCCTGCTCAACATCGCAAGGAAGATCTTCACTCAAATCCTTATCAACCGTCTGGAAAGGGTCTTTTGCCGGAAAGCCAGTGCGTCCAACACCGTGACTTGGAAGGCTGCTGACTGACGCCCAAACTAAGTCTACACAGTCTGCCTAGTTGCGTGTGTGTTTGTGTGAAGTGGCGGACTGGTGGGCTGAGAGCCAGGCTGAAACGGCTCCTTCTTAACGTGATCTTTGGCACTCCCATGCATGTGAGATGCATGCCGCCCAACCTCCGTTGTGTGAAATCTTGGTGCTTATGTTTGGGGGACCAAGTCGTGCACGTGACGTGCGTAGACAAGGCCACTGGACATTGCAGCCACTGCGCCTATTCCCCGCACATTTCAACTGACCGGCTCTGACGGTGGCCGGGGTCTGGGAATGGGAAGGGAAAGTGAGGTCGACGACTCACCGCATTTTCCTCACTATAAACAATCTGACACGCTTCAAGCTATCACGGTGTTCTAAAAGCCGTGGCTTGGAAGGTTGCCGACTGATGGGATAACCTGGATCTTGCAGTCGGCCCAGTGTTGTGTTTTTTGCGTGGAGTGACCGGCTGGTGGTTTAAGAGTCAGGTTGCGATGACTCCTTAATGTGGCCTTTACGTCACTCTCACTCTGTGGGATCTGAGCCAGGTGTGGTGCACGCCTAGCTGCGGCTTCGGTCGTGCCGGCAACCCTTTTGTTGTTGGTTAAAATCCTGGTCATTTGCTGTGTGGACCAAGGGATGTCAAGTGGAACGCCAAGGTGCCGGCTCGATCGTGCCATTCAGCTGCGTCCTCCCCGGTTTGCGGTCTTTTTGACTATGTCTTCACACGGGGTCCAGTTGGGGAGGAGGGTGAGTGAGGTAGATGCTTTGCAAGTCCACATTCACTATGAAATAAATTACGCACAAGTCGCCGTCCTTCCTCTCACCTTGCTGTGGAGCACACGGTGGACATCGTCAGCATATGCGGCTGCGGTATTTATAGGATGCAGTAGCCATGCTACCGCATACCTATGAATATTCACGGCTCCCCCCTTTCATCAGGGATCGTTGCACGTGGCGTGATGGCTGACATTCGCGTCGTTAATTGCTGTAATTTCATCACGTGCGTTGCAGCAATTAACGACGCGAATGTCGGCCATCACGCCACGTGCAACGATCCCTGATGAAAGGGGGGAGCCGTGAATATTCATAGGTATGCGGTAGCATGGCTACTGCATCCTATAAATACTGCAGCCGCATAGGCATGAACCACCCTTATCTGCTTTTGTCTCTCATGATGGATTCGAGCAGGAATCCGAAACGTCAGGCTAATAAAGCTCCTGTCCCGGCGATCGTGTCTTCTTCTTCTTCTTCTTCTTCTTCTTCTTCTTCTTCTTCAAAACACCAATAAAGTTAGAAACTGTCATTTCGGTCTTCCCTCATTTGTCGGTAACACCTTATCACTATGTATCACCACGAGTGGCAAGGTCCCCGGGCAGACAAGTGGGAGTTTGGGCTGACGTACCAGCTCACGTTATGCACAAAAGCAACCCGAAAAAGGAATATAAACTTAAATAATAAGTTTAATCAAGTGTGCACTTTTCGGCAACATCCCACAGTGTTTATAACAGACGGTAAGCAATGCCTCTTAACTAGAAACAACGTATTTATCATCCAGATGCTGCAAACTTCAAAAAAAGGTGTTGATCCTAGAAAATAAGATGAAGAGAACAATAAAAGATGGGAGAATGAACATTTTATAATCCAGGTACTTCCATACTGATATAAATATACACACATATATATAACATCTTAAGCAAACAAATGATAAATAAACGGCCTTCGTATTTTCCTAGCACTAAGACACTTAGTGTTTTGTGTGTCCCTAAAAATATCTCCAGAGGCCGGCAGAATGCAACTGAATTTAGCAGAAAATGGTCATTTGGTTAAGAATAGTTACTTAAGGCCTGGCCTTCTACATTGCAGTGCCAAAAACGTTACATATGAGATTAGCCGACAATATAACCACGTGAACAGACTTGCACAATGTAAGAGGCAGCGCCGTAAAGATTAGGATCAGAACAATTGGTGGCTACCTACAAGAGATGAGGTGTTAACGGGATTTAGTGATGCGTTAAGGTAACCAGGTGGGTACGCACAAATGAGTTATAGGAGCGTTTCAGCCGTGAAAACTGCGCGAAGAAATAGTACAACTTTAGTCGAAAGTCCTTAAGCACAAAAGGCTAGAAGCGCTATTACTATAAGCAGTAAGTCAACAGGGCAATTTCGTTTGATCGATTTGACTTCACAGCCATACAGATATAGACGTCTTGGCAGCGTGTCTCATTTTTACTCAACACGGACCTCAGTAAAGTGTTCGTTGGTATCGAAAACTATATCGTCTTTCCAACTGTTGACTTGGTGATGTGTTTAATGAAAAAGAAAGCCCATCACTAAGACCCCTCTATAAATTCGGCGACCCTGTGAAGTCGGCTCTAAATGACACCAAACAACTTGCATATCGCGAACACCGTTTACGTGTCGAGGAAAAACCCAACAGCATTTATAGACAAGGGGCAATGGGAAAAATCGGTAAAATTGACAACCCAATCACCTAGAGTTCAGGAAAGAGTTAAGATATACACTTTCTTTTCGTGCCAGGTCAATGGTTGTTCAGTGTAAAAGCTGGTGCATCCGTTTAATCCCCATCAGAGGATCCTACACCGTACAATCCACCCGCATTGCCGATATCGGCAATTGAGTCACACGGCGTGCCCCACTCACAAGCTTTCACCGCCGATCGACTAGCGTAATCTGGAGGCGTGTATGGACTGCGATGACTGTTTGAATGAATTTCAAGTCAACAGACCGCCTGGTCCTCTGTTCCAAATGCGGACTACTTTCTCAACCTTGGCCCAAGTAAGCGGAACGATGATCCTAATTAACGAATTGGACACGGGGCATACATATAAACTGCTTATCTTCCCTAAAATTAACTTAATATATGCGGCTAGCATAATTCGCCGACAAACACTGAGCAAGTGGCGTGCATAAATCAGAATCATCCACACAAATGAGAAAACGCCCCTTCTTCTAACAGTACGCCCTGTCCAACCATGTGCGGACGTGAGAAAGGTGGCTTCGTTCAAATCTGCTTGATGAAGCAACATTGTCATCTATTGATTTGGATGAGTTCAGCTTGACCACTCTCGCCGCCAGTTTCGTAAGCAAAATTTGGAGGATAGGGCTTCATGGTACGCCTCTTTTCCGTCATTTTTATTTCTTCACGGTGACTCCTCCTACACGTATTCTAAGTACTTACCAAATATACATAGGGCGCACCTTAGTAGGACACCAGGTCATCAAGACTCGAAACGATATGAAATGTGCACAAATCTTCGAGAAGACATTTGGACAACAAAAGCTAGCAGTATCCCGACGGTGTCAATAATAGGACGGTCTCCAAAAGACAGTTAAAAGCCACAGTTTGTTTCAAAAACATGAATATTTCAAATATTAACAATTACGTAGATGGGCGGTTTGATCAGGAATGTCACTGGAATATATGGTAGGCCTTAAGTAAGGTCTGACCTCGTCAGCTTCAAATACGAAGTCAAGAAGACAATCTTAATAGCTGATAAATGGCATTACTTAATGCGGGCAGTAGCAAAGGTTTATAGCCTAAGCCGATTACTAAGATGTCTGCGGCAATTTGAAGGTTGGGGTGTTTATGGGGCAGCAGGCAGACAAACCGCAGTGGTTACGGATGATCAGACGGCGTTGCAGAAAAATTAGGAAAAAAAGGCGGGAAATGGATAAAAGTAAATGGGAAGAACTAGACAAAACGTGGAAATTCCGAAATCGAGCATAGGGTAGCAGAAAATGTCCCAATAAGCAAGCAGCTTCCCATTTTTAGTGACACCAAACATGGACAAAAAAAGATAAGGGATAGCACATGTTACTGCAGACGGCAGCACATATGGTAAGTATTACCCGACTTGTAATAACATTTGCCTCGGTGACTCACCCTTATTGTCACAAGGAACCAAGGCACTCCATAAGTGGCCTGCATGTGGGAACTAGGACGACTCTTTTAGATAGCCAGTTCAAGGGGTTTACGGCATGTAAGAAAACCATGAGCTGACTTAGGCACTCATTTCAAGCAGTAACAGCTTTCGGGATGTTCCCAAGTAGTGCGTCCGTAATTACGTCAAAAAGTACTCCATATCACCTATCTCGGTGAATGCCTTATGCTTCTGCAAGATCTGAACGGTACCGCCTCTGCTGCAGCATGGACACCTCATTCGGTCTCTCCCTTGGACTTAGATTCGGAATGGAACGAACAAGTTCACTTCCATAATTCTGAACCTTCTCCAAAACTTTTGTGTCACATACGTGGTATGGAGACCAGACCCATGAGCAGTATTCGAGGTGTGGTCGATCAAACGTAGAACATAGCATGTAATGTTTTCGCTTGACGAGACAACGGAAACGCCTATAAGCTGCTCTCAGGCCCCACGAACATCCTGGTACAAAACTGAAGGAAGTGGACGTTTTAAAGCCTGTAGTAGAATAAGTTCACGGAACAACCTTGGCAGATGTTCTGCATAGACACATTTATGAGCCTGACTCACGGATATGCGCAAATAGTATTTCTGGCATTTACTGTCAGCTCCAATTAGTTAACTTATTTGGGAACGCAAACAAGGCCGCGGGAAGAGACATGGTCGCGTACCTGGCCTAAAATCTTAACGTTATTTGGAGACATTCGGCAGCAAGCGGTAAGTAACCCCGGCAGGCTATTGCTATAGACCAGAAGGGACAGCGGTCCCAGTACAGAAACGGAGAAATAAAGCTATGTAACTTCGCAAATGCTTGCGGAAAGGTCCTACGATCCAGGAACCGCCCAATCCAGGTGATTAGTTTTCTGGCTAGGTCGTTTTATAAGGCATCTCAGCGAGTGGTCCGCAGTTAACTGTATTGATGACTAATGTTTTCTTTAACTGTCCAGCTGTGTGCCCAGGAAATCCCTCGTGGGGAGGTCAGTGGAACATCGTCCCTTAAGAAAGCCACATTTACATCATACAAGACTATCCCCACTTAGAAAGTAGCAGTGACAACTACGGATGACTTTCCGTGCGATTTAGAACGCCATTGGTAAGATTGAATTGATGACAGTTCGCAACTAGGGACCTCTTCTCGGGTAGACAGTTTGCCTCAGCCGATGGAATCGAGGACTCTCGTATGCCTTACAGCATTTCTGTTAGTTCCCAAGGAACATGGCACCCAAGTTAGGCACTGGAGTGGTCAGCCTGCTGACCTAGGTGTCGCCTCAGAAAGGACGTCCGTTACGAGGCAGGAAGGACAGTAAGCTAACTGAAGTAAGGTGTCAAAATGAACAATGACTGAACCCTAATATGCACAAATATGGAAAAAATGGTCCGGAAATAACGGAAAAGAGGCCGGATGAAAAAAAAACACTCCTAAATGACTCACGCCGGAGACGTTGAACGCGGCGAAAATGTGATTGGTCTGTTCAAAGTATCAACGGGTTGAAACGAGCGAAATCAGTTGCTCCCTTAAAGAAACAACTATGTCAATGGTCCGGAGGATAAAGGCTCAAATTTGTGATTTATATGCAGTATGATTGCAGGAAAACTAAATAATTGCACAACCAGCCCCAACTTTTCTTTCACGTATTTAAAATTACTAGACATTGAATAAGAAGTCGAGTTTTTAGGGGATGAAAACACTTGTTTTGTAAACTTTCTAAACTGCCTCTCAAGTCATTGTCAGACTATAGACAATGGAGAAAGTCAGTCGGTTTTACCACTTCTTACGAAGCTTCTGCCGCAAGCTCGAAGCTGCCAAAATACAGGGCCACTGCTTAGCGGTACGTCGTCGGGATTAATTTCGTTCGTGTCAACATCGACAGAGGTCGATTATAATGGGATTCTTTAGTTGCTTTCATCCTACAAAAAGGGTTTTCATCATAACCGGGGATTTAACTTATCGCTCGTTAATTGCGTGGGTAATTCAATGAACGAGAGTGATGTCCGTTTGATTTATAACTGCCTCATTACTCGCTAAAGAAATCTCTTCATAAATTTTGACTTTTACAGGGGATCTTGAGAGTACCGAACACTGTTGAGTCACCATCTGGTACTCCCGGCTGTAGACGCAGAATTGTTCGTCAGGATTATCCGGCCCCTGTAATCCAATATGATGATATAGTAAATTCGCCTGATTTAATCTAAGGTCAGTATTTCCAAGGAGCGAGTGTCGGCAGACCTAGAGGGCTCCCAAGGCTGTCCTATCAACTGTCTACAGACTATTCAGGAAGTCTTGATGTTGGCATAGTAGAGTCCGCACGTGTTAGAAATCTCAAAATGTTGTTGGCTTGTCGGGAACAGATTAGATTTATTGTCTCACAACCCTTCAGAAGGAAGGACACCATGTGCGGTGTTTATCAGCAAGACTGCACGCCGAAAGAGAAGGCTGAAAGTCAACAATTAGCTGTGGAACCTAAATTTTACACCGTAAAGTTGGAGAAGATCTGCTGATATACAATAAGCAAACGATGAATCTAATCCCTACCAATGACATTGCCCCTCTTTTTGTTGCTTTCAAAATGGACCTCTTTGGCAGTGACCATGTATTAATTCATTGTTGCTTACCGTTTGTCTTTCAAAAAAGACCAGCACCGTTCGGACTTACATAAACTACGATTGTGTATATAACGAATTAATAAATAACTATATTAGATCTATGGATTGGTGTGGCCTCTTCGCCTGTCATGTTCAATGTTTCCAAGGGCATCCTAGAGTTTGTGCCGCGTACATATCTCAAGCCTAATTCTTCAGACTCCCTCGTTCCTCATTTTTTTACAGCAGACTGAAAAAGTTGAGACGGTAGCTGCGTGACCTATCCACTAGTTCCTTATCCGTTCACCTTAGAATCGCAGAGATTTCTGAAATGGCCTCAAGGACACGCGAAGCGCGCGACAGGCAAAGAGAATCACTTGCTCTCAGTGACTCGAACCCTGGCAACTTCGTTACTAACATCTTCCGTCATCAGTACTCCTCTAAGCGTGGTCACGAACTTCCACCCCTGATAAATGATAATAAAGTCTTCCTCATCGATGACACTGACAAGGCGGAGTTGTTTAGTGCTTTCTTTGCAAAAAACCTTAATACTGAGTCCGAACCAGTCCCTCTCCTTCATTTACTTTCAGATAGGACATTGAGTACAATCGATGTCTCCTCAGATCTTAGTAAGGAACACATAAGTCGTTTGAAATACTTACAGATAGATAGATAGATAATTTTTATTAAAGACCCGTCGGGGTCCCATCAAAGCAAGTTAAAATAAATTTGCATGCGAGTTTTAGACGAGGTAGGCCGAATCTTTACAAAATGCAATTCATAGTTTCTGAATTAGAAGTCCATTGAGAAACATGAAGATTGAGGGGTGAAAAAAAACTCCTCGGAAAAAGTTAAAAATGATTGGATTAATTTTACAGGAGAAAAAACCCCTCTTTAAAAATAATAACAGAAAAAAAGCGAGCAGGACTGGCCTGTAGGTGGCGGTATATAACGGAATGTTTTCGGTCATCGTCAGGGTATCAATAAATGTCCGCCTTGTTGGGTACGAATGTGGGTCAGACAGGACTGGCTTGCAAATGGCATTGTATACGGGATTCACAATTGAGATCGTCTGGGCCTGATTGGTACGCCGCGTCAAAGAGGCCAGACGAGAGGAACCGAGATGCGATCGGCCACAGCACGCTTCGAGCTCAGCCGAGCAGTGAGGAAGGGAGGTACGACCGAACTACTATTAAACAGTGAAGACTGAGGGTTCCACCGTGAGCGTCGACAGACCGCATGAGGTCGGAATGCGGGAGATGACATCAAAAACCGCGAAAATTATCACTGTAGGTGGCGGTATATAACGGAATGTTTTCGGTCATCGTCAGGGTATCACTGGTATCACTGCTCAGGAACGGACGGGATTCCAAATTCGATTAGTAAACAGGCATCCGACCTTCCCATATTGCTTAGTGATTTATTCTCGGTTTATATTTCAAAAGGATTCTTTCCTGAAACATGGAAAACGTCAATTATCATTCCTGTCTACAAGTCTGGATCTCGGTCCGATGTAAATAACTATTGGCGCTTGCACAAAACGCCGCCTCTAGCAAAGCTTCTTGAAAGGATTATTTTCAATGAAATTCTTGACTTCTGTCTAGCTAATCGGCTTCTGAGGTCTAGTCAGCATGGATTTTTACCTGAACGATCCTGCGAAACTTGCCATTCGGCCTTTCTTAATCTAATCACTTCTCTTTGCCATAAACAGCAATCAGTGGTAGTTATCTACTTCCATCTTAGCAGAGCCCTTGACAAGGAGCCCCATAGACGTCTTTTAGTAAAATTGAAATCTCTAGGCATCCGGCCGCCTCTACTCGATTTCATCTGGCCCTATCTATTCAATCAACATCAGAAAGTCATTGTTGGTAACAGCTACTCGACACCTCACTCGATCACGAGTGGCGTACTTCAAGGCACGGTCCTGACTCTGCTATTCTTCCTGCTTTACATCAATTATAATTTGACTGAACTCAGTAATTCGCCAACTTTTGTCTATGCCGATGACTTTAAGTGTGTTTACTCATATTCTAAGGACACCGCAAACGCTTTTGTTGAAAAAAATTAATGACGATTTACTACGCTTAAGCAGATGGGGTTCAAAATGGCAGATGGAGTTTTCACCATCCAAGTGCAGTTTCATGTCTTTTGGTCCTGCCAAACTACCTGGTCCCATAATTTTTCAGAATAATCTATTCTCAGAATGCTTCACTATAAAAGACCTAGTTTTAATTTATACAAATAAACTTGCTTTATCACCTCATGCAAATAGGATCCCTACGAAGGCCGCACAGATATATGGATTCATATCGAATAATTTTACCTTCCGGAAAAGAAGCTAAGACTTTATCAAATGTTTGTTTTTCCATTCCTCGAATACTGCTGTTCTTTCTTCGGTTTAATGAACGCCTGTGACCGTTATAAGATTAAAAATGTTCAGAGGGTTTTCACCCGGAAACTGTTCTCTCAAGCTTCGTCCAGTACTTCTTATGCTCAGAGATGCCAGCTGGCGAATATTAGGTTGTTGTGGGTAAGATGACTCGAAGCTGGTCTTTTCTTCCTTTTTCGCATCAACTCTTGCTCCAATCTTTCGCTCATTGACACTCTCACTCCCAGAGATCGTGCTTATGCCACGCACAACTCCTCCATGGTGGTTCCGCCGCCGCCTCTTTGCACTACATCTAAGCGCTTCCTCCACTTTGCTTCCAAATATGTCTTCCTTTGGAATAATCTTCTACTAGAAATTCACTCATCGCCTAACTTACTGGTATTCAAGTCGAAATTACGCAAACATCTTACACCGAAAAGCATAAAGGCACATTTAAAGATCTCATTCCCGAACAGTCAGGTTCTTGACTTCGAGGAGGGTCCTCCTGGGATTTAGTGGTAGATCAAGTAGAAACCTTCATTTATATCTTTACAACCCCCCGTTTTCATTTGGTTGCTAAATCCACTGCTATCACTCCTCCCCATAGCGACGATTTTCGCGATTATGTCATCTCCCGCCTTTCGATTTCATGCGGTCTGTCAACGCTCACGGCGGAACCCTCAGTATTCGCCGTCTTCTAGTGGTTTAATAATAATAACTTTTAGTAAAGACCCGTCGGGGTCCCATCAAGACAAGTAAAAATAAATTTACATGCGAATTTTAGACGAGGTAGGCAAAATCTGTACAAAATGCAATTCATAGTTTCTGAATTAGTAGTCCGTTAAATGATGATTAGCGAGAAGTAAAAAATACTCCGCATAAAAATTTAAAAATGATTGGATTGATTTTACAGGAGAAAAAAGACCCTCGCTAAAAATAATAACAGAAAAATGCGGGCAGGACTGGCCTGCATGTGGCGGTATATAACGGATTATAATCGGACATCGTCAGGGCAGAAAAAAATGTCAGCCATGACTAAAATCGGACATCGTCCGGGCAGAGATAAATGTCAGCCTTGAGGGGTACGTATGCGGGTCGGACCTCCCTTCGCCATTCCTTGGCTAGGTTCGAAGCGGACTGTGGCCGATCGCTTCTGGGTTCCTCTCGTCTGGCCTCTTTGACGCAAATAGTCTCATCCGGTGTACGAATTCTGCCCTGACGATGTCCGTTCTTAATCCCGTATACAATATCACATGCAGGCGAGTCCCGTACGGCCCGCATACGTACCCCTCAAGGCTGACATCTATTTCTGCCCTGACGATGTCCGCTTATAATCCGTTATATGCCGCCACATGCAGGCCGGTCCTGTCCGCATTTTTATATTATTACTATTTAACGAGGGTTTGTTTCTCCCGTAAAATTAATCCAATCATTTTAAAATGGAGTGGAATTTTTTCCACCGCTCGCTCATCATTTTTCTTAACGGACTACCAATTCAGAAACTATGAATTGCATTTCGTACAGATTCTGCCTACCTCGTCTTGCTTTGATGGGACCCCGAAGGGTATTTAATAAAAAATTATTATTATGTGTCTCAACAAATTGAGACATACCCATCGTCTCTGGCAGGTTATTCCACAGTTCCACGACATAGTCAGAGAAAAAAATACTTTATCACAGTCAATCTACCTTAGGACACACGTAGTTTGAAGGGATGCCCCGGAGGTCAGGTGTAGTGGCGAGCTGGAAAACGTCGTCACAACGGAGAGCGCAGTCCAAGCCACGCACGATACGAAAAGTTTGTATCAGGTCTCCGCGAAACTGCCTATAACTCAGAGGATAGAGCTTAAGGTCATTTTTGAGAATTTCGCGTGAAAACGCATCTTGACCTCTTATTAATTTTGTCGCTCGCCTCTACACCCTCTCGAGTAGATTGTAATCCTGCTGCGTCCACATTCTCCAGGCCTGAACTAAATATTAGAGGTGTGGCCTTGCAAACATGCCAAAGACTTTGGAGAAGCAGTCTTCATCGAAAACTGTGAATGCCCGCTTGATGGCGTATGGCATTGAAATTGCGGCCTTCTCCGCCTTACAACATTGTGTAGAGGGCTTTAGACTGTCTGCCACCCAGACCCCGAGATTTTTCCGCTTTCCTGCTCCTCGGAGCTGCACTCCGTTCAGACGGTATTGCCACGTACTAGGGGTTTGATTTCCGAGGCGCAGTATGGTGTATTTGTTCAAATTGAAGGACAAGAGCCATCTTAGGGATTACACGTCCAGTCGACAAAGATTTTCTTGTCCAGATTTGCATTGTGTAAAGTAAGTTCGTGTAGTGAAATTTAAATCTGTTTTGTTTTAATCAGTTACAATACGCTTTGACACAACTTTGAATAAGACAAAGAACACGCACGTGCACGTTTACCTGTTGCCGACTTTGTTCTTATTTACTAGTTTGTAACTGTTGGGATACTGCTATTTTCGTTTCCTGGATAGCCTACTCGCTGTGCCCAACTAGTGGGTTTGTCTCTTATACTGGTGACCCTATATCGTTCATAGCTCCTTCTGTTTAATCTCTGTGCATAACTATTTCCATTCGGATTAATCCTCACTCTGATTTTTATCGATCAGATTATTCATCTAGCCCTTATTTGCTATTCACACTGTCTCACCCTTTCATCCAATACGAGCGCTACCCTTCAATCTCTCTGTCAACGCGCCAGTCCTCTACCCCATTTATCTGACCTCTGACCGACCCCGGCTAATTATGTCCAGCGATTCTGCCAGCCAGCCGATAGCCGGCATTCACACTTTTGACCTGCCATCCGTGTGGCTCGGTGACATCGCGTTATGGCTGCGCACTGTAGAGTCACGATTCGCCCTCCGTCAGATCACACGAGAGGATACCAAATTTCCCTATGTTGTGGCAGCACTCCCAATGGACATCGCCACCGACCTCCGCGACATCATAGATTGCCCGCCCACAGAAGCCCCTTATACTGCCCTAAAGGAGGCCCTCATTTCCCGCATTTCCCTCTCAACGCAAAAACGTCTCCAGCGTTTAATTTCTGAGGAGGACCTCGGTGACAGGAAGCCTACGCAGCTTCTTTGGCGTTTGGAGCAGTTGGCAGACGGATAAAAGCTGGATGCCACCATGTTCAAGCAACTATTCCTCCAACGGTTGCCTCCTTCTGTGCAAGCCATCCTTGCGCCTAACATTCCTTCTTCGACTGTTCAGATGCTAGCGGAGACTGCTGACCGTATACTCGAGTACTACCAGACTCCTGTTAAGGTTAACGTCGCTAGTCGAAGCACAACTGCCCCCACAATCGAGGATAATAATAATTAGATAATTTTTTTTATTAAAGACCCGTCGGGGTCCCATCAAAGCAAGTTAAAATAAATTTGCATGCGAGTTTTAGACGAGGTAGGCCGAATCTTTACAAAATGCAATTCATAGTTTCTAAATTAGAAGTCCATTGAGAAACATGATGATTGAGGGGTGAAAAAAAACTCCTAAGAAAATGTTAAAAATGATTGGATTAATTTTACAGGAGAAAAAACCCCTCTTTAAAAATAATAACAGAAAAAAACGAGCAGGACTGGCCTGTAGGTGGCTGCATATAACGGAATGTTGTCGGTCATCGTCAGGGTAGCAATAAATGTCCGCCTTGATGGGTACGAATGTGGGTCAGACAGGACTGGCTTGCAAATGGCATTGTATACGGGATTCACAATTGAGATCGTCTGGGCCTGATTGGTACGCCGCGTCAAAGAGGCCAGACGAGAGGAACCGAGATGCGATCGGCCACAGCACGCTTCGAGCTCAGCCGAGCAGCGAGGAAGGGAGGTACGACCGAACTACTATTAAACAGTG
>CACRXP010000123.1:896246-911880 GCA_902702965.1 Spirometra erinaceieuropaei
CTGGTACTCCCGGCTGTAGACGCAGAATTGTTCGTCAGCGTTATCCGGCCCCTGTAATCCAATACGATGATATAGTAAATTCGCCTGATTTAATCTAAGGTCAGTATTTCCAGGGAGCGAGTGTCGGCAGACCTAGAGGGCTCCCAAGGCTGTCCTATCAACTGTCTACAGACTACTCAGGAAGTCTTGATGTTGGCATAGTAGAGTTCGCACGTGTTAGAAATCTCAAAATGCCGTTGGCTTGTCGGGAACAGGTTAGATTTATTGTCTCACAACCCTTCAGAAGGAAGGACACCATGTGCGGTGTTTATCAGCAAGACTGCACGCCGAAAGAGAAGGCTGAAAGTCAACAATTAGCTGTGGAACCTAAATTTTACACCGTAAAGTTGGAGAAGATCTGCTGATATACAATAAGCAAACGATGAATCTAATCCCTACCAATGACATTGCCCCTCTTTTTGTTGCTTTCAAAATGGACCTCTTTGGCAGTGACCATGTATTAATTCATTGTTGCTTACCGTTTGTCTTTCAAAAAAGACCAGCACCGTTCGGACTTACATAAACTACGATTGTGTATATAACGAATTAATAAATAACTATATTAGATCTATGGATTGGTGTGTCCTCTTCGCCTGTCATGTTCAATGTTTACAAGGGCATCCTAGAGTTTGTGCCGCGTACATATCTCAAGCCTAATTCTTCAGACTCCCTCGTTCCTCATTTTCTTTACAGCAGACTGAAAAAGTTGAGACGGCAGCTGCGTGACCTATCCACTAGTTCCTTATCCGTTCACCTTAGAATCGCAGAGATTTCTGAAATGGCCTCAAGGACGCGCGAAGCGCGCGACAGGCAAAGAGAATCACTTGCTCTCAGTGACTCGAACCCTGGAAACTTCGTTACTAACATCTTCCGTCATCAGTACTCCTCTAAGCGTGGTCACGAACTTCCACCCCTGATAAATGATAATAAAGTCTTCCTCATCGATGACACTGACAAGGCGGAGTTGGTTAGTGCTTTCTTTGCAAAAACCTTAATACTGAGTCCGAACTAGTCCCTCTCCTTCATTTACTTTCAGATAGGACACCGAGTACAATCGATGTCTCCTCAGATCTTAGTAAGGAACACATAAGTCGTTTGAAATACTTACACTGCTCAGGAACGGACGGGATTCCAAATTCGATTATTAAACAGGCATCCGACCTTCCCACATTGCTTAGTCATTTATTCTCGGTTTATATTTCAAAAGGATTCTTTCCTGAAACATGGAAAACGTCAATTATCATTCTTGTCTACAAGTCTGGATCTCGGTCCGATGTAAATAACTATTGGCGCGTGCACAAAACGCCGCCTCTAGCAAAGCTTCTTGAAAGGATTATTTTCAATGAAATTCTTGACTTCTGTCTAGCTAATCGGCTTCCGAGCTCTAGTCAGCATGGACTTTTACCTGAACGATCCTGCGAAACTTGCCATTCGGCCTTTCTTAATCTAATCACTTCTCTTTGCCATAAACAGCAATCAGTGGTAGTTATCTACTTCCATCTTAGCAGAGCCCTTGACAAGGAGCCCCATAGACGTCTTTTAGTAAAATGGAAATCTCTAGGCATCCGGCCGCCTCTACCCGATTTCATCAGGCCCTATCTATTCAATCAACATCAGAAAGTCATTGTTGGTAACAGCTACTCGACACCTCACTCGATCACGAGTGGCGTACTTCAAGGCACGCTCCTGACTCTGCTATTCTTCCTGCTTTACATCAATGATAATTTGACTGAACTCAGTAATTCGCCAACTTTTGTCTATGCCGATGACTTTAAGTGTGTTTACTCATATTCTAAGGACACCGCAAACGCTTTTGTTGAAAAAATTAATGAGAATTTACTACGCTTAAGCAGATGGGGTTCAAAATGGCAGATGGAGTTTTTACCATCCAAGTGTAGTTTCATGTCTTTTGGTCCTGCCAAACTTCCTGGTCCCATAATTTTTCAGAATAATCTACTCTCAGAATGCTTCACTATAAAAGACCTAGTTTTAATTTATACAAATAAACTTGATTTATCACCTCATGCAAATAGGATCCCGACCAAGGCCGCACAGATATATGGATTCATATCGAATAATTTTACCTTCCGGAAAAGAAGCTAAGGCTTTATCAAATGTTTGTTTTTCCATTCCTCGAATACTGCTGTCCTTTCTTCGGTTTAATGAACGCCTGTGACCGTTATAAGATTAAAAATGTTCAGAGGGTTTTCACCCGGAAACTGTTCTCTCAAGCTTCGTCCCGTACTTCTTATGCTCAGAGATGCCAGCTGGCGAACATTAAGTTGTTGTGGGTAAGATGATTTGAAGCTGGTCTTTTCTTCCTTTTCGCATCAACTCTTGCTCCAATCTTTCGCTCATTGACACTCTCACTCCCAGAGATCGTTCTTATGCCACGCACAACTCCTCAATGGGGGTTCCGCCGCCGCCTCTTTGCACTACATCTAAGCGCTTCCTCCACTTTGCTTCCAAATATGTCTTCCTTTGGAATAATCTTCTACTACAAATTCACTCATCGCCTAACTTACTGGTATTCAAGTCGAAATTACGCAAACATCTTACACCGAAAAGCATAAAGGCACATTTAACGGTCTCATTCCCGAACACTCAGGTTCTTGACTTCGAGGAGGGTCCTCCTGGGATTTAGTGGTAGATCAAGTAGAAACCTTCATTTATATCTTTACAACCCCCCGTTTTCATTTGGTTGCTAAATCCACTGCTATCACTCCTCCCCATAGCGACGATTTTCGCGGTTATGTCATCTCCCGCCTTTCGATTTCATATGGTCTGTCAACGCTCACGGCGGAACCCTCAGTATTCGCCGTCTTCTAGTGGTTTAATAATAATATCTTTTAGTAAAGACCCGTCGGGGTCCCATCAAGACAAGTAAAAATAAATTTACATGCGAATTTTAGACGAGGTAGGCAAAATCTGTACAAAATGCAATTCATAGTTTCTGAATTAGTAGTCCGTTAAATGATGATTAGCGAGAAGTAAAAAATACTCCACATAAAAATTTAAAAATGATTGGATTGATTTTACAGGAGAAAAAAGACCCTCGCTAAAAATAATAACAGAAAAATGCGGACAGGACTGGCCTGCATGTGGCGGTATATAACGGATTATAATCGGACATCGTCAGGGCAGAATAAAATGTCTGCCATGACTAAAATCGGACATTGTCCGGGCAGAGATAAATGTCAGCCTTGAGAGGTACGTATGCGGGTCGGACCTCCCTTCGCCATTCCTCGGCTAGGCTCGAAGCGGACTGTGGCCGATCGCGTCTGGGTTCCTCTCGTCTGGCCTCTTTGACGCAAATAGTCTCATCCGGTGTACGAATTCTGCCCTGACGATGTCCGTTCTTAATCCCGTATACAATATCACATGCAGGCGAGTCCCGTACGGCCCGCATACGTACCCCTCAAAGCTGACATCTATTTATGCCCTGACGATGTCCGAATATAATCCGTTATATGCCGCCACATACAGGCCGGTCCTGTCCGCATTTTTATATTATTACTATTTAACCAGGGTTTGTTTCTCCCGTAAAATTAATCCAATCATTTTAAAATGGAGTGGAATTTTTTCCACCGCTCGCTCATCAGTTTTCTTAACGGACTACCAATTCCGAAACTATGAATTGCATTTTGTACAGATTCTGCCTACCTCGTCTTGCTTTGATGGGACCCCGAAGGGTATTTAATAAAAAATTATTGTTATGTGTCTCAACAAATTGAGACATACCCATCGTCTCTGGCAGGTTATTCCACAGTTCCACGACATAGTCAGAGAAAAAATACTTTATCACAGTCAATCTACCTTAGGACACACGTAGTTTGAAGGGATGCCCCGGAGGTCAGATGTAGTGGCGAGCTGGAAAACGTCGTCACAACGGAGAGCGCAGTCCAAGCCACGCACGATACGAAAAGCTTGTATCAGGTCTCTGCGAAACTGCCTATAACTCAGAGGATAGAGCTTAGGGTCATTTTGGCGAATTTCGCGTGGAAACGCATCTTGACCTCTTATTAATTTTGTTGCTCGCCTCTACACCCTCTCGAGTAGATTGTAATCCTGCTGCGTCCACAGTCTCCAGGCCTGAACTAAATTTTAGAGGTGTGGCCTTGCAAACATGCCAAAGACTTTGGAGAAGCAGTCTGCATCGAAAACTGTGAATGCCCGCTTGATGGCGTATGGCATTGAAATTGCGGCCTTCTCCGCCTTACAACATTGTGTAGAGGGCTTTAGACTGTGCAACCCAGACCCCGAGATTTTTCCGCTTTCCTGCTCCTCGGAGCTGCCCTCCGTTCAGACGGTATTGCCACGTACTAGGGGTTTGATTTCCGAGGCGCAGTATGGTGTATTTGTTCAAATTGAAGGACAAGAGCCATCTTAGGGATTACACGTCCAGTCGACAAAGATTTTCTTGTCCAGATTTGCATTGTGTAAAGTAAGTTCGTAACAAATGATTTTCTCCTACGAAAGCTGTATTGAGCATTGAATAAGAGGTTTTTGGCTTCCAACTAAGCCATGAACTCCTTTTTGACGGTTTTCTCCATCACTTTGCAGCAGATTGATGTCAAGCTGGCGGGTCTGTAGTTCGTTGCAAGAGCACGACTACCGCTTTTGTAAAGGAGTGTAATGTGGGCCGTTTTCCAGTCTGTGGGAAGGATTCCAACATCAAACGATTTCTGGCACAGAAAGGATAGTGGTTTGGTCAGCCATCGGGCAAGCTCAGAGAGCAGCTTTGCTGAGATCTCGTTCGGACCGGGAGATTTGCATTCCTTTCAAGCTTATTAGTTCTTCCAAAGTTGCTTCTTCTCGAAACTCAATATTTTCAATAGTCAGATCTCTCACGTTCTCAGAATTAGATGGAATAAAATCTGCTTCTCATGTGAAACCAGATTGGGAAGACTTCGAAAAATGTTCGGCTTTGTTTGTGCTGTCCGACATCTCCAAAGCGTCAGCATTCCTCATGACACAAATGGGATTCCTGTTACGGGTCTCTTTCGCAAATAGTTGCAGAGCAAGTTCGGATTTTAAACGGCTCGGTGGAGCAAATTACTCTTGAAATCCCGTCGCCTTGGAAAAGTCAATCTCTTCACCTTATTTATTTGAACTTTTTACTCAGTAAACGATGCATTGTCGTTTTTTCACAAAACTTCTTCCACAGCCTTCCTTTCTCGCTGATCTCCTTTTTGAGATATCGCGTTAGCCACCGTGGTCGGCTGGATATCCTAGGCTTTGATAAGGGACCGTGACTATTCGTCAGATGGAGCAACCGACCTGTAAATAAATTCCAGTCATTGCCAACTTTTCCGGAGAAGCGAACAGGCCAGTCTATTTGTAATGCCTCAGCTCCCATTTTACCAATGTCTCCTATCCATATATTTGGCCTCGTCTTGTTTTTTGCATACGGTGAATAATATAGTTCGCAATGGCATAAACGTACTGCGTGATCACTTCGACCGTGCGGAGGTAGGCAGTATGCCTCATATATAATGTCAGGATCTTTGGTTAAGACACGGTCCAAACAACTAGCCTGTTGCCCTCCACGCGCTCTAGTTGGAAACAGAACATATTACGCGAGAAGGGTTTCTAGGGTTGTCTTTAGGAGACGGTAAACGAAGGCATACTTCGAGCACTTCGCATGCATATCGCAGCATCGAATTCAGGGGGCACTAAAATTCCCCATGAGAACAACGTCTGGTCGACTGGCGATCTCTTTTATGCTTTCTAGTAGGCAATTATCTGGGTTGAGATCCGCATGAGAGGGCTGGTAGATAGTAACGGCTTCGAGGGACGGCGACCGTCCGTGCCTTTATAGTCAGCCATAGTGCCCCTGTGTCGTCGGAAATCTTGTCGGTCCTCCTACACACTGTTCAGTGGCTCTTTACATACATGGCAACTCCTCCACTCTGGTGGCCTCTCCTGTCTCTCCTAAATAATTGATATCCTGTTAGTGCTACTTCGTAATCACTGACGTTCTGTGACAGCCACGTTTCTGTTATTGATATAACATCCGATGTCGTATCGGCTACCTGCACTTCCAGTTCTTCGAGCTTGGAAAACAGACTCTGCGCATTGGTGTAAAAGAATTTGAGTTTGAACATTCGGCATTGATTCGTTCGATTTGTCTCGGGTTTGCCAATCTTATGTTGCTGCTGCCGTCATGACGACTGGCTGGTTCCAAAGCGACACCGCATTCCTCTGTATCACTTGTCCCTTGAAAATGGCCAAGTTGCTCTCTCCAGCTGCAAGTGTCCTCTTCAGCTTTGTCACTAAGTCGCGGCATTTCAGATGTTCCGCTGGATAGTAGTCCGGCCGAAAAATAAAGCTCCTTGTGAGAGTTTTGGAGGCTGCCTTTCCTGGACAGAAGTAAGCTAGCCTCCTCCTTACTGCCCAATACAATTTTAAGAGGTCGTGGTTGCACAGTTTCCGATTGTTCGCTCACCTTCTTTCCGATCCTGAAGGCTGTGAGAATGGTTCCATTTTAATTCGAATTAAGAATTTTGTTCAGCAGGTGTTGAAATATATCAAGGTCGGCGGAAACCCTCTCCTTTGGAGTAGGGGCATTCGACTCCGATAGGCCCTGGACGACTACACAATGTTGGCGATCAACATTACATTCGCACCTACTTTTAGGATGCTAGCTTGAGCACCATCGAGTCCAGGGCTATGAGATCGACAGAAACGCTGAATCGCTAGTCACATCCCACAGGGTGCATGATGTAGTTTGGAGAACTGCCCCGGTCAATGCCTGGATGGTGGAAAGCGGAGTGGACAAGTCTTCAATAAACGTTCTGGAGAGGGAAGCACTGAAACCATCAGCGGTCAACTGGGAATCAGCTATAGGATTCCCGAGAACGTTTTGGAGGGTGGGATACTGCGTTTTTCTATGCGTTCGTACTTTTCGGGAGAAAAATTTCGAGATAGTTAACGAACGGTCCTCGGTGAATTGGGCCTATTCGGCTAGCTGTTTTTCTTCGGACAATCTTTTAGCCCGCTCAAAAATGGCACAAATCGAGGGCAGACCGGCAGCGTCGTTCTGAATATGGAATCAACGAGAAACTCTGCGCAACCTGCGACGAAAGGGCAAGGGTAGGAAAACCTCATCCTACGGGGACAAAACGAGAAATAAGCGGATCCAAAATTTCGTACATTTTATCAGCGCACACATTTGCATCCGAACTTGGGAAGAAATCAGTCCACTCGTAGGACTTAAGGTGTGTTAATAATTCGGTCGAGCGAGTTGATCGGAAATCACAGGATAAGCTATACTTTTGGGACAAAATTCTGTTAGCCTCGAGTTCCAACGTTGAACTAACTATGTCATGGTCTGAGCCCCGAGTGGACCCAGGGATGATACTGACAAAGGCCTGCAGCCTCTACAGAATATTAGGTCAAGTATGCTTTATCCTCGGGTGGGAAAATCGACAACCTGACTCCACATTCCAACATTAACAGCCTCAAGAAAGTCTTCGAGCCTTATGGGACCGGAAGGCGGAGACCAGCGAACCTCGGGAAGATTAAGGTCATCCGCAACCGATTGATACTTAAAGCCTCAGTCGGTCGCAGCATGCAATGCCAGTGAGGGTAAATGACCAGAATTCTCATTAGCGTTAGGAGGGCGATAGACACAGCCAACGAGTAAAGAGAATTTATTTTTTATTGCAACTTGGAGCCAGCAGTGGCCTTCTATCGCGGAAAAATGCGAAAGGTCCAGTGGCAGAAATGTAAGTGTTTGCTTAACGTAGATGCAACTGTCCCCACCACGACTGTCATGACGATCATTTCGAATGCAATTATAGCCAAGAAGAGTGAGGCTGATGTCATCTAGGGAGGCTGATGTCCACGTCTCAGTTATTAAGACAATATCTGGGCAATGGACGAACGCCAGAGTCTGCAGCAAAGATATTTTATTAAGCAAGGATCTGTCATTTACAACAAAAAGTTTAAGGGGAAAGGCTATTTGTTTCTGAGGGAGGTAGGTTTCGTCGTCCAGTGACTGGCTGCCCACGAAACATGAAGTTCGGATGCACCTATCCGGTTCTGGGAAAAATTTGTGGCATCAAAAGATCCTGACGCGAATAAAGAGGAGCAGGATTTGGGGGGAGGAAATGACGGACAGGGAAACTGATTACTATTGTTAGCTGGTTCATTTTCTGCTAGAAATCCACGCGCCGGATACTGTAACGTATTCCTGCCTGAGCAAAACTGAAAAGTGGATGAGTTAACTGACTCAGTATGGACATTAGCTTGAGGAATGCATGGTTGGTACCTTCACAGGTTGCGCTAGAGGAAGGTCGAGCGTAAGGTACATTAGCTTTATGCTGAAGGAAGTTGGTCCACCGTTAACTACCACAGTTTCCCACTCTATTGCAGGTGCTTTGAAATCCCCAGCGGTAAGAACCTCTTCATGGCTATTTACCTCCTTGACTAAATTAAGGAGCGACTCATCAGCCGCACTCGAAAGGTTTGGTGACCTGTAAATCGTCAGAAAGTCTAGGTTTTTTGTATTTCTCTTCTTTATCTTTATCCGGGCGGATTCATATTGAAGGGTAGGGTGTGAGCTCATTCAACTGCCGAAATTCCTGTCCTTACATATACGACTACCCCAACACCCTGTCTATTTTGGCGGTCTCTGCGAAAGAGCTGTTAACCCGGTATCGAAATCCTGGCATCCACGATTTCGGCATCAAGGCAAGCTTCCGTTATGGCAGTGACATCGGGGCTTCGTCCTGAAATTAGCGCGTTGGGTTCGTCTATCTTCGAAACTACACTTGGGTATTAGCATGCAAAAATGTCAATTTGGCCTGAACAACTCCGGCATACAGGCTTTTGTCCATTTCACAGGATTGAATTCAAAGGTCGGCCGGAGCTGATCGAGATGGACTGCTTACCTAAACTGCATCCTTTGATTTGCAGGCAACTTCGCGGGGATCTCTTGCAAGCCATCACCATTGTAAAGGGGTTGGATTGCAGCCTGTCCTTGGGGGACTTTTTTGAATTTGCTACCACGACCAACCTCCGAGGTCACCCATTTAAACTGCGCACTCAGCAGGCAAGGCTGGATGTGCGGAAGTTCTCCTTCTCTGGTCGAGTGGTCAAACCATGGAATGCCCTTCCCGCAGATGTTGTGATGTCCCTATCTATACAAAGTTTTAAAAAGACTCTTGACATATTTATGTTCCCAAATGACCAAGAGCGATGAGAAGTAGAGCCTACCCCTTTTAACTCCTTCACATTTTGTCCTACCATTAGGGGCTTGTGTGAACTCTTTTAGCCCAGAACATTTATCTGTATGCTGCACATTGTTTACATTGCAAATAGGGTACTTAAAGGCTTACTCCTATATCCCTCAATAAGCTACACTGAACTGAACTGAAAAATTCTCAGTCATGCCCTTTATGACAATGCAGCTACTGCGATCAACTCGAGGGACTTGCGAGTTAATCATACGTGCAGACTTCATCACAGATATCCCAGCTATCTCCATTCCCTGATTTAGGATGGTTTGATTCGGCAGGACTAAAGCCTGATTGCCCGTTTACTACGATATCTTGATCATTTGCCATTTTCAGCGGCACGATTCTTGTTTGCAATGCAGCCAACTCTTGTTCCCTTATCTGACTTTCTCTGTCTTTCCAAGGTGCTCTGAGACATCTTTTTGTTCTTTGAGATCCCGTCTGACTACCTTTTTCTCGTACCAGACACTGGTTTCATTTGTGTCAAGCTCTAGTGACCTAATATTTCGTTTCTCTTCTGCCGACACAGCTAAGGAAGCCGCGTTGGCGCATGTCCATTTATTTTCCTGAATCTTGGATGTAAATAAATAAATCACTTTGATTCAAGGCCTGTGGGGGTCCGGTCATAGCATGTAAGAAGAAGTTTCTAAAAGAATATTAGGACAGGTAGACAGGACCTATACGATACTTAATTCGTGGTTGTTGAATAAGTAGTCTGTCACGAAAAATGATGAGCGAGCAGTGAAAAAAACTCCCTTCAAGTAAACAAAATAAATATGACTGGATGAAGACTATAGAATGAAAAATACTGTCGCTCATGAAAGGACGAAAAGCGGGCAGAACCGGCCCTCATGTGGCAGTGTATAACGGATTTCATGAAGGAGTGAGTATGTGGGCCAGACAGGACTGGCTTGCATGCGATATTGAGTAAAAGGCTCGAAACGGACATTATCAAGGCAGAATTCATGTGCCAGATGAGGCCATTCACGTCAATGTCCGCTTAGAGTCCAGCAGAGAAGGAGGTAAGGGAGATACGACCAAACTACGAGCTACCGACAAGGGTTTTCCAGTAGATGTCATATTTTTTGACTTCAAGAAGGCCTTCGACAGTGTCCTACACAGGCTTCTTTTACAGAAGCTCTGGGATGTAGGAATTCCAAGAAGAATGTTTAAGTGGATCAGGAGTTTTCTGTCCTCCAGACTACAAAGTGTTCTCGTTAGTAATTCTGCGTCGGAATGGGTAAAGGTGGAAAGTGGTGTCCCACAGGGTTCTGTCTTAGGCCCGGTACTCTTCCTGATTTATATTAATGACTGCATCAGCGAAGTGAATTGCGAGGCTCTCATGTTCGCGGATGACATAAAAATATGGTGTGAAGTCAAGTGTGATGATGACGCAGAGAAGTTGCAGTCGAACATCAACAAACTGTGTGCTTGGTCGAACAGATGGCTTGTGAAGTTTAACGTGTCCAAATGCGTGGTTTTGCACCTGAACACTGGCCGCAATGCCTCTCCCAAACACCAGTACTATATTGACGGGGCGAGGTTAGAAACTGCGGAAAGACACAGAGATCTGGGTGTATGAACGACCACAAATCTATCGCCATCAGAACACTGTAGAAAGATGGTCCAGAAGGCAACTAGTACTCTACACTGGATCAGACGCGCATTTAAAATATTTCCTCCCGAACTTTACAAAAGACTCTTTGGTGTCTTTGTAAGACATCATCTAGAGTATGGAATGCCAGCAGCTTCACCATGGATGAGGAAGGATATCAACTTACTCGAACAGGTGCAACGCAGAGCGACAAAGATGGTCGACGGTCTGAAGCATTTGTCTTATCAGGAGAGGCTGAATTTGCTTGGCCTATTCCCTCTCTCTTATAGACAAATAAACTGCAGTCTCTTCTGGACGTTGCGGATTGTTCGCGGCCAGGATTGCTCATTAAGAGCAGAGGACTTCTTTGAGTTCGCCCGTACAAACCAACTACGCGGCCATGCATACAAAGTCGGGAATGAGCGCACGCGTTTAGACCGACGAAAATTTTCATTCAGCCAGCGGGTTGTCAGGCCGTGGAACTCGCTTCCAAACGAGATGGTGACGGCTGACACAGTTCGTATGTTTAAAAGAAAACTTGCTCGTCTAGTTTTCGACAGAAATCGACTTGTACAGCATGACTATGCACAGCCAACTTAGTAAAATCTGACATATACAATCATCCGCATTAATTTACAGTGACCCCATGCACTACCTTATGATTACGATTGAACTGTGACCCAATCACATTTTAAATGCCTGCAATTTAATTTTATTTTTGAGTATGAATCTGCGAAAGCACTGTACATAAATAGGGTCGTCAAGGGATCTGCCTGTAACCCTTCAATATATACATATACATATAATAATAATATATTTTAGGGTAATAGGCAATGCCCTTGATGACCCTATTGAAAGCGGTACATACAATATGAATGTCATATGCACATCTTGCTAAAATTTTGCCAGCAACATATTTGTTTACGGAAAAAATTTTCACAGTGCGGGACTGCGAACGCTGCTGAAGGCGGACTTTTCAATGTACATACGAACTTGTAAGTGTAATTATGTACAATCAGTATAGAGTGCAGTCATTTGTGTAGTTTGCGAGGGAAAATCTCATAAAACGTCAGGGATGTGTTACATAGGGATGAAGTCAAGAAATAAAATTTATGCCCCCCCGCAGACAGTCCTGCAGGGAGAGTCGTCGTTTATCAAAGATCGAATGATCCAGCTGCCTTTTGAATACCGCCATTATATCAGATGTCACTATTTCACTTGGGAGTGAGTTCTACGGTCGAACAACACGCTGGCTGAAGGAAGACTTCCAATCGTATAGGCGTGTGCCCTCCCGCTTGACTTTGTACGGATGACCGCGCAGGTGACTCATGGACGTGAATTCAAAGAAGTCTTCGGATTTGAGCAAACGTTCATGTCCGTGGATAATGCGAATACGGAGGGTTCCGCCAAGAGACTCGACAGACCGCTTTCGGTTGAAATGAGGAGATGACCTCAAGAACCGCAAAAATTCAACGATTGCGGGATGAGGGTTCGAAATCGCGGGGACCAGGATGGAATTCTAATGAGTGTTGGCGATCAGCCAAACTGAGGCGGCTTAGAAGGTGCACGTTAACATAGCCAAACTATTTCTTTGGGAGAATTTGTCTGGAAGGATATCGCATTCTGTGAGGGGCACGACGCATGAACGGAAAAATCGAAATTTCTGTTGAGGGATACCAGGAAGCAACACTACACACAAAAGAAGGAAATGTGAGCGGATACGGTAATTTAATGGAGGCGTCCTTAGTTCCCGAGGCCCTTTGTCGGTGTCATGAGGAAAGTTGTCCGGTAAGGATGAAGAAAATAAGCTTTTAATCGAGTCAGTATTCAGATAAAGCCGCAGCCTTCTCTTAAAATTTTGTAAATTATCTAAAGATCTTATAGTTATTGGATGGAGATTCCAGAGAAAAGTATACCAGACGAAAAAAAAGAGCGCTTCGATGTGGAACAAGCGGAAAGAGGTATAAGCAAGGAAGAATTGCGAAGATTGTATGGACGACTACTAGGGGTAACGGCTGAAATTCGAAAAAGATTTTATTGATGATTGCTAATTTTTTATTTAATGCCAGTTTACAGGCATTGTCAATGTAAGCGTTAAACACAAATCCGACCAGCAATGAAAAGAACTCCTGTGGTAAAGGAATGAAAATATAGTTGATGATGGTTTTTATGGTTTAAAGGGTTCAGGAGAAAAAACTGCTGGCAGCAGACTTTCGGCCGTCAAGAAGGGAGAGGGGGAGGGGTTGCACGGCATCGGAGATTATCGGACGTCAATTCCTTTCATGAAGTTAGGGATAGTCAAAATAAAGGCGTTGAGGAACAGCTGTCGCTGTTGGCCAACGAAATTGTCCATGGTGAGACCGGCCATAGTGTTCAGAGACCACAAACGCCATCGCTACGGTACAGTCGATCAGTGGATTCAGCGCCCAAAATTTGTGGAAGCTTTTCTGAATACAAAAATCGAGTAATAGTTCTCTTAAGTAAAGGATAATTTTGCAGAGTTTTCCCAGTCATGGGTAGTTTATTCCAAATAGCAATTGCATTTACAGAATAGAACCGACGATATTTAACAGTACGCGCCAGAGGAAGAAATAAAAAGACCTCACGGTGACTGTTTCGTCGGGGGTGGATATGATGTCTTAAAGAGGTGAGTGGGTTAAATGTGTGATCATATACGAGTTTAAGTAGCAAAAATAGTCCCTTTTGTAATCTACGAAACCATAAAGGATCAAGGCCTGTAAGCCGGCAACGTTCTTGGTAAGACAAATGTCGGTGTTCCGGGGTTAAAATTCTCTTGGTAAAAAAGTGTTGAACAGATTCTATTTTCTTCCGCTCAGTAGCACGCATGAGGCTAAATAAAAAAGAACAGTATTCCAGACCAGGTCTAACGTACATATTGAAAAGGAGCATTCTAATATCCCTAGTTTTGAAGTTTCGGAGGATAAACCCGGTCGTTCTACGTGCTTTGGAGTCTATCAAGGCACAGTGCTCCGAGAGATTGAGACTCTTGGAGTATGATACGCCCAAATCCCTTATAACCCCAAGCACATTTATGGCGTGACCTTCAATACTTAGTTGAGGTTGGCGGTCGTCGCCAACCACCATGACTGAGCACTTATGCCAGGAAAGAGAAAGGCGCCATGTGCGGCACCACTGGACAAAAGCCTGTAGATCCCTCTTTAGGAGCTCAAGCACTACGTCACGATCTGCCGGCTTATATCGATTTGCAACTTAAAGATATTCGGCTTACATTAAAGGCTTACTTTTCTGAAATAAATCGGGTATATCATTAACAAAAAGGCAAAATAAAAGCGGGCCGAGTACACTACCCTGAATGACTCCACTACTCACACGTGTGGGGTTGGAGATAGTATTGGAAATCTTAACTCGTTATGTACGAGTGCCCAGGTAAGAGGATATAAAATTCAAAAGTTTGCCACCTATTCCGAAAGAGGACAATTTCAAGAGGAGAAGAGCATGGTCAACACGGTCAAAAGCCTTAGTGAAATCGAAATATACTGTGTAAAGTGCAAAACCATTGTCCCTAGATTGGATAACATAGTCAAAGAAAGAGAGTTGACAGGAGTCACAAGATCGAGCTTTGAGGAATCCATGCTGAGCAGCACTCAGTAGGTTATTCACTGTTAAGTGACACATCATTTTATCTTTGATCAATGTGTCTAAGATCTTCGAAACTGCGGGGAGGATGTTTATTGGCCGAAAGTCATCAAATGATGCAGATTTGCTGTGCTTATGAATGGGCAAAATGTGTGATTCCTTCCACAAGGAAGGATAAGTTTCACTTTCAAGAGCAAGATTAAATATCTTGCATAAGAGGGATGGGAAGATCGTGTTTGCATCGGCTTTTAAAATGCTTACTGGGACACCGTCAGGGCCTGGACTATAAGATTGACGAAGACGCCGAATCGCAACAGTCACATCCCACAGAGTGAAAGTTATCGTTTCTAGAACTGCCCCGGTCAATGGCTGGATGGTCGGAAGCGGAGTGGTCGAGTCTTCAATGAACGTTTTGGACAGGAAGTCATCGAAGCTATCAGCGGTTAACTGGGCATCAACTATGGGATTTCCGAGAGCGTCTCGGAGGATGGGAGGCTGCGTCTTTCTATGAGTTCGTATTTTTCTAGAGAAGAATTTCGAGACACTTAACGAATGGTTTTCGTCAAACTGGATCTCCTCGGCTAGCTGTTTTTCTTCAGACAATCTCTTAGCCCGCTCAAAAATATCGTTGTCTGATGCTTCTCTTAGCTTCATTAATTTTTCTCCTGAATGTATTCAAAAACTGATAAGTCATCTTCCTAACTCTCACTCAGTAGGTACGGACAATATCCCAAACTCTTTGATAAAACAGCTAAGAGATTTTCCTCCTCTGCTTAGCAAAATCTTTTCAGTATTTCTCGTAAATGGCTTCTTCCCTGACTATTGGAAAACTTCCATTATTATTCCAGTATTTAAGTCTGGCTGTCGTTCTGACGTACAGAACTATCGAGGTGTCCATAAAACACCCTCTCTCGCCAAAATCTTCGAAAAAATTATCGCCGTAAAAATTACCGAATTTTACATAGCCAATCAAGTTATTAGCCCTTCCCAGCATGGTTTTTTACCAGATCGCTCTTGTGAAACATGTCATCTGTCGTTTCTCGATCTACTTACCTCTCTTCGTAATGATCACCTATCTGTTGTCGTAATTTATTTTGATCTTAGTAAAGCCTTTGATAAAGTGCCACATAAAAGACTCTTG
>CACRXP010000123.1:912352-922370 GCA_902702965.1 Spirometra erinaceieuropaei
TGTCATCGTGCCCTTACTGAATGCGCTCCATCGGCGGTCTTGACAAAGTCTTCTATATTCGCCATATACTAGTAGTCTGGTCGCATCTCCCTTCCCCCCATGTTCCACCCATGTTCGGATGGACTCGGTTGAATGAAACCGATCGCATCTGGGTTCTTGTCGCCTCGAGAATGGTTGTCATCATGCCCTTACAGAATGCGCTCCATCGGTGGTCTTGACAAAGCCTTCTATATTCGCCATATACTAGTAGTCTGGTCGCATCTCCCCACATGTTCGGATGGACTCGGTTGAATGAAACTGACCGCATCTGGGTTCCTATCGGCTTGAGACTGGTTTTCAATTTCGGCACTTATTTTTCTTATTCAAGGCGATACAGGCCAGTCCTGACCGACCCGCCTACGTACCATTTTATGAAATCCGTTACACAATGCCATATACAGCTGACATTTATTTCGGCCATGTTGATGTCGGACTATATTCCATTTTGTACCACCACATGCAGGCCAGTCCTCCCTGTTTTTTTCTGATGCTATTTTTCCGAGGTTTTTTTTTCTCCTGTTAAATTACTACAATCATTTTTAAAATATGCTTTGGAGTTTTTTTTCACCCCTCGTTTTTTTTCTTTTTTTTTTCATTTTCATTTTGCTTAACGGACTTCTAATATCAAAAACTATGCATTGCACATTGTGCAGATTTTGCCTACATCGTCTAAAATTTGCATGTAAATTTATTTTTACTTGCTTTGATGGGACCCCGACGGGTCTTTAATAAAAATAATTGAATTGAATTGAATTGAGGACAGAAACGTCGTTCTGAAGATGGAATCGACGATAAAGTCTGTGCAGTCTGCGTCGAAAGGGTAAGGGTAGGAAAACCTCATCCCCGAGATTAATAATTTTCTTACGGGGGACAAAACGAAAAATAAGCGGATCCAAAATTTCATATAGTTTTGCAGTGCAAATAATTGAAGTACTATTAATGCGAAAGAGGAGATAGAAAGCCGCTTCCAGTCTTCGATCCCATAAAAATTTTAGGTTAGTTAGCTGGCATTTATCTGAGTAGGGGCTATTTGGATGTTCGCCGATACCTTCTTTTTGGGTAAATATCAAGTGAGATCAGTCAGCTTCTCTATCTCCATTTTGGGGCTCTTAATCTCCTCCTCCATTTCCACAATTTTTGAAGGAATTTTAAGCATGTCCTAAAGGCTTCGTCTTCGTATTTGATGTCCATACAGCTTCTTAAACTCGTTGTTCGTCTGGCGGGAGGTGACTTGACAGCGATATGCACAGAGTTGCTGTCATTTGTACTACGACTTATGTTTGCTCCTTTATTTATTTCAGCCCGCTCGCCGTGCGCTGATATTCTAGTGGTGACGTCGTTTGTCACACCGCGGAGGTGCCTGAGTTCGAAACCCACTTATGACGGTTTTTTGCCCATTTTCCCAAAGGTGCTTTGTCGACCCCATTATTACTTCAAAGGATGTGCAAGGTATGTGACGAAGTATTTTAAGGTGAAGGAGGAGCTATTTAACCAGACCAACGATATGAAACAAATAGCAAACGACTCAGCCGTTCTTGGATTTGAAGAGTCCAGCGGTTTTGTTGGCAGAGAAGTGATCCGAAGGAGAATGCCTGTCCCAAAGAAGGTCCTGTCGAACTTCCGTGTGGATTGATCGAGGAATTCCTGATTACGGGTTACTTTTTTTTAATCCAAATTGGCCCTCAGAGCGTCCAGTAGACAGAAATCCGGAAAAGGCATATCCCTCGGAGGTTGAAAGGCGCGGAAATTATTGTCTAGGAAATTTTTACGCATAATTTTTGGTACTCACACCAACGCTTGGAAATGGCCGACGTTCTGCTGCCTTATTCGCCGCATACTTGTGCTTAAACTGACCAGCGCTCTTCCCGCTCTCTGATGTATTTATATATCTGCTAATTCTGACACCTCGAGGAATCATTCGCCTCTCCATAAGATCCTCACGCCTTCGCCGTACGTGTCTGATCTTTTTTTGAATTTTTTCATACACCTGCATGCATTATTACAAACAGGGGGCTTAAAAATGGAAACATAAAGCACCTTTAGCTAAACCGGAGTGAACTGAAGACTAGGCAATGCAAATGTAAATAGCGCGCCCGTGCTTCAGAAGTCCGCCGGCATTGTCTTTAAGTCCTGCAAGCGAACATTGGAATCTGGCAATTATGCCAGTAGTCGCAGATGTCACACCGGATAAAAGCATACCGTCCATCGGGACACACGTAATTGACATATAGGATTTTCCAACCCTCGCGTACAAAGACAAACGTTCCAGAGAAATTGCAAATCGCTGGAGACAATATTCCGTATTTGACACAATGTGTAAGTTGTGAAGTATGATTCGCCCAAAAATCTCCACACGCGCAACACAGAATAACTCTGAGTCACTAACCTTGAACCTTCTATTGATTTAAAGTACGTGGGCGCAACATCCGACGGTGGTTTCGCTCAATGACGAGTGAATCGGAAGCGATCCTAACTCAGTTCAAAAAGGACCTCAATAGTCTGAAAGACAATGACAAATACAAAATAAATGCTCTCACCTTTTGTGCCAGGGACTACAAGTCCATAGTCGGCGTTCCAGAAGGGATAGTGGCTGCGACGTCAGCCCACGTTTTGGCTGTAAGCAACCGTGGATAAGTTTTCTTTTTAGATCTTTTTTATTCCCTCAATCGCTAAACTGCTGAAAGTTCTGTTAGTGAAAAGCTCGTAAGAGTCGCCATTCTTCAGCTACTCGGCAGGAACCTAAATCGTGTTGATAGGTCTTGTTATCAAGTTTTTCTTAAAATAAAAGGCCAAGTGACTTAAATTGAGGGAAAAGTAAAGCACTGGTCATATCCAAGAATTCCTCCAGATCAGCTGTTGACTTTAATTTCCAATTGATCAACACCTTTTTGGAATTGCCCTCCCGACCCCGTAGTTTTAAAATTACGGCAATTGCCTCATCTTCTCCCCCTTGTTTTCCACCTTTGCTGTTTCTGGACTGTACATTGTGCCTTCTTATTAATCCAAGTAATGCTGGCTTTTTTACTTTAACGTCCACACTGACCTGTAATCTTTATAGTCAACCGAACGTGCTTAGAGGTTAATCGTGATAAAGGTGGACAAATGTCCCGTGTGTTTTGTTACCTGTCCAATCTATTCACCGCTTTGTTAAAAGTTCATTTGACTTCGGAAATTGCGTAAAAGTATTTCTCGGGCAAGTTATTTGTAGTTTTTAGACACAGGTTGATGGTGCAAGCTATATTCCGTAGTCATATACAGACTCCCTCACTTGTTCTGCGAAACACAGGTCCTCATTCCACCTACCGGTTGCCGTGTTTGTAGTGTCGCAAGTTCGCTTTTGAAGACCTGATTGGATATGGACCGCAACGTGCTATGGCTTCTGCGATTACCCCTACACTTTCCACCCCGGTTCTAACGGTATACATGTGCCTATGTAGCTACAAGTCTTCTGCTTCTAGATGGCTACCAGGATTTGTCATTAGATCGTGTTTAGATAGCCTGCATTTTCTACAGGTTGATCTAAATAAATAATTCTCCTGCATCCCTCGACAAGGTTTTTTTAATTTCTTTTAGATCCCATCGGGACTCAAACTCCTAGGCTTGTACGTTATCGACTCGATTGTTAAGAATGTGGCCTCCCCCTATCGGAAGTTGTACACCAAAAACATCGTCGACCTTTTCGTTCATGCTTTTCAAGCGGTAAGACTGTAGTTTACTTGCCTAAAGTGGCCTTTATCAGATTCGTGACGAAAATGGCCGAATTAAGCTCTTTAACCTTCGTTCCACTTGGAAAGAAATCTTCCCTAATGAGAAAATGCACTCACTGGACTTAATGGTGCGTAAACAGGACCCAGCCTGGCCCCTCCTTGTAACTGCGGAGAGTAAACCCGTCCCCAAGGCTCTTCCGTCTGTGCCAAAAGTGTCCAAAACAAAGCCCATAGATTCAGAGTCTAAGACAACTTCTGAGGACTCTTCAAGTCCTCAAACACCACAGACCAACGAGGCTGTTATCGCTCCCTCGCGCGATCCCCGTATTAACCGCAAGAGAAAATCTCCCGAAGAAGTAATTGAGAGCCAATTTCTCATAGATAGGGATGGGGACAGCAAAATGGAGTCGGTGGCTCGAAAACAGGGTAAGAAGGACGAAGTCAAACAAGTTCTCAAGAAACCCAATGCACTTCCCTTGTTCAGCGGGAAGGACCAAGACATGCGCCCTCCCCAGATGGCGCATTCAAATGCCCGCCCCTTGCCTTCTCCTGCACGTAATCACATATGGTCGAGCTATTTTGACAAAAACAGCGAGCTTTGTTCCCGACGCGAGTCTCAAGACATTGATATGCGCTTTGGCTGCTCAAATATGTCTGCCGAAAACACTGCGCCAATTTCCTCCTCAACCACTGGCCCCTTGTCCTCATCTCCGAATATGTCAGGCAATTCACTTACCTATACCAATGCATTGCCTGCGCCCTCACCCGCTCCACTTCCGTCACAGGTTTCTTTTGTCGATAACCCTCAAGTCCCGACTCAAGATAATTTTATGCCTCATCGTGAACCTGTGGCCCATTTTCAGCCGCCGTTTCGATATCCAGCCAGAGGGGCGGATCTTGGTCGTTCAGGCCCTGTCCCTCCACCTCCTCCCCCTTTTCACCGCCGTCGGGACTTTCCTCGGTCTGGCCCTCCCATCAGAGGACCCGTTTGGAGTGTTGAGATCGACGGTTTTCCTGACATGATTGATATAGGCGTTGATCCACGTATGCTTTCTCTGGTGCCGACTCCAAAACACCCTCGCCAAATAACCATCGACGATCGGCAGTACCCATTAATCCTGGATCGCGTCCAGCCACTTATTAAAGTTGATGACCACTTCCATGCCGTCCGCTTTCGGTGTGAGTATCTGACGGTTATCATTGACAACAGAACCCTTACAATTCCAGGGACGGGATACACTCGTATCTTTGCCGCGTCAAAGGAGAGGATCGCCTATTTGGGCGGTCCCGGCCATGAAATTATCATTGATGGGAAACCTCATACAATCCCCTTCAATTCGCACCTCACTTATATAAATGTCGATCGTCAGACAGTATCGGTAAAGTTTGCTGGTGAGTTCCCGCAAAATATCAACGTTCTTCCGGCGATTGCGCCTAAATTGCTTGATTGGGCTGCACAGGGCCTCTTTGGTCCTGCCTCCAGCCTCAATTTGGCTCCGCTGAACCCTCTCAACGAATTGACCCGACTTGCAACTGGGCCTAAACAGGAAGAGGCAAGGCCCGCCCCAGAGCCCTCTCCTCCGAAACTAGAGGCAGTCGAAGCTAAACCACCTGTAAGCCAAACTCCTCCGACTAGCCAACCTCAACCGACTCTTTCGGAGCCTGCGCCAATTGCTTTACCATCGCTTGATGTCCACGAGCTCTTTCAAAAACTTGTTGCCGCCGGAATCGTATCGCGTCCCGTTGACTCTTCTGAACCACCAATGGTTGAAGCTCCACCTGATATCCAGGAGTATGCATGGGAAAAGTTCCGAGTTCCATTCCCACATGAAATAGATGCTCTTTACAGTGGATATCAGTGTGTGCAGTGCGGAGTGCGGTTTGAGGATGAGGGTTCAGCGGATTTTGCAAAACATTTGGACTACCATTATGTGAAGAATTCTGCTGAGCATCGAGACCGACAGAGTCGCACCTACTACCAGTCCTATCATTATTGGCTCATGAGTGAAATGTCTCGTGACGGTGCACCACAATTCAAAGACACGGTTGAAGTTGAGGAAGAGGAGCCAAAATGTCCCGCGTTCACTGATCCGGCACTTAACGTAAGTTTTCATTTTCCCCTCTTTTGCCTACACGTTTCCGGCTCTTGGAAACATGAACAATTTTGTAAAATGTTTATCATGGCGTGCAGTCATCTATCTTAGCTGTCAAACAGCACGTTATATTTTTCGGAGTTTAGAACTATTGGGAAGGTTGAGTCAACCTGCTTAGTCGGGAATCTTCCACAAGTAGTGTGAGTGATATAGTGTGAAAAGATGTGAATAAGTTTTATGCTCGGCGATTAAAGCTTACCAACTGCAAGCCTGTTTCTCCTAGGTTTGTGCCGTGTGCTTTGAGAAATTCGACCCATTCTGGGACCAGGACGAAGAAGAGTGGATGCTCCGGGGCGCTGTGTTGGTTGGTGATAAGGTCTACCATCCGATTTGCCAGGAAGACGTTGGAAAGAATTTTAATGTGAGCTGTTTTTTATCTCCTGTGCAGATACCTACTGCACACCCCTATTGTTACTATTTATTCCGTTTAAAGACATCCTATCTAAGAAAACGTCTTCGGGACGAGAAAGGAACTTGAAAACTCGATACCTAGTCAGGGAACAGTAGGTATAGTACTTAAAAGCGGAGGCTTTTACATACATTCAGTTATGAGGCGCGCGCAAATTGACATTTACCAGAAATTACCCTTGGGAGAGGGGAACAAGTAAATCCAATGTTTGCACAACCATACACTTGTTTACTACTCATTCAAGCCACAATGTCTTGCCACTGTCGTCTTATCTTCGCGTCTTCCAAAAGCTTCCTAGCTAATGACCACCGGTTGAGTAGCCTCGATCGTTTTCACAGTAAGCACAGTGATTACTCTCACTGACTGTCCTTCGTGTGTGTAATTAGAGCAAACCTTGTAAAATGATGATTCGGTTGGTCAGGCAAGCCTTTGTTTTAGAGTTCGGTACATGCTGATTAAGTTAGCTTTAGGGAGTTATCCCGCGACCTGCTATTATCGACCATTTGTGCAGTTTTGCAAGGCTGTTGGCTGTTTATATTTGCCACCCATTGCTCTTTCACTTGTATCCCCAGAATCTTCCTAACAAATACAGTCAGTGACCGATCTCATGAGATGTTGGCCGAAATTCTGGAACGCTTTTTCGCTTAGGAAGGATTACTTAGGCGGGGTTGGATCATTGATCATAGTGCGGCATATTCCCATGATATTTCGAATGCACTTCTTTTCAGCCACCTACAAAAACCGCACTTGGTAAAAAATGACCACTTGAGTGACATGCATCAACATCGATTTTCATTGCGCTTAGAAATTCAAGTATTTTGCGGGAAATATGCACAAAAATGTTCCTTTTTATACTCATTTGGTAGCCAGTCATGTCTTCTGCAAATTTTATGCTCGGAGAAATGGTATGCTTTGGTCGTGAAAAAGTTTGTAATTATGAGATTTCTCATGACCGTGCAATGTACATTCATGTAGCCTTGTATCATTCTGTTTAGTAATGCTACTCATTAAGTATACGACAGTCCACATTCGTGACATTTTATGAGCCCCCTATTGTTACTTTCTTAATGGAATAAAGAAATGTATGTTTTATATGGAAAGTATGCAGCTTGAAAACCAAAGCCCCTAAACAAAAATGCGATGATAGATCGAGTGCAGAATCATTCGGGAATCGAAAAACTTTTAAAACCAAAAGATACTCTTTCTCCAAGCATGAAATTTGAGGGAGACATGATTTGCTAACAAACGAGTACAAGGAGTAATATTTTTGTGGTGTTTTTTATAAGATATTTGAATTTATAAGGGCATCAAAAGTCGGTGGGAAGAGTGCATGCTACTCAAGTAGTCATTTTTTTGCCGAGTGCGGTTTTTTTTTCCGGTGACCGAAGAGAAATACGTTCAAAGACCAACACCCTGAGGTGCCTGTAATATCATGGGACTACGTCTCAAGATAATCTTACAGTCCCACTTACAGGATCCTTTCTAGTCGAAAACACATTTTAGAATTTTGGTTAGCATTTAATGAGATCGGTCACTGACTAAAGGTCGACTCGAGCTAACTGACGAATTTTGCCGTCGTACAAGTCGTATGCTTATAAAGTGGTCGCGAGAAGCAGCATTTCGGACTCATTATTGTTTTTGACTGTCAGCAACCAAATTCCATATGTGTAGCTCAGCACCTTTCGGCGTACCGACTCACCGAGCGCTCTCTGTGGGGGTTCGCTGAGAATTTCAGCGACAGAACTCAGACCTGCCCCTAAAACACGAGAAGGAGTCTATTTGGTAGGTTTCGAGATTCACTTAAGCGCCACCGCTCATCATTTCGACATCCCCCAGCTTGCCTCGCCATTTCCATTTCTGAGCAGCATCTAAAAATATTGGGCACAAAAAACAAAGTAAGCATGCTGCACATCTACTTACGTAGACAAGTACCAGATTTTCTTCGATAATGGGCACCTAAGTTCCTCATAAACGTTTACTACCGATGTTTTCTTTCATTTACGTTAACTCGCTGAGAAACTGGTAATATCGCAAAAATTGTCATTGAACAAGATTACTTTGCTTACGACATCGTCTGGGTTTCTATGCGACCTGCAATCTGAGTTCAAAAGTGCAATCTGGTAACCTAATACAATTCTATGCAGTTCGAAAAAACACGACCGCACTTGTTTTTTGACCTACAATGTTATTAGCAAAAGCATTCTTGAATCGAAATCTCTATTGCCTCGTCCACACTCATCCTATATCACTCGTTTATGCGCCTTAAGTACCCAGCATCATGAAACTAGTATTTTCTGATAGTGAAAGAACTTGTCTAGCTTTTGTTACATTTTCTGCACCGACCACATGCACTTTTGCCTATATACTTCTTTTTAGGCTGAGCGCTCAACGGAGAAGGGGGAGCAACCGACTGAACCTACACATGGTTCTCTCAGTGATGATCAGAATGTCCCTCCCCCTCCTCCACCAGAGTCCCCCCACACCGCTGTTTCAGTTAAACATGAACAAATAGATAATAATTCTGACTTCGATTCTCAAACTCCGCTTACCGCTCGTGCTCAACCACATCGAACTGCTAGTTTGCCCTCGTTGAGCACTCTTGTCCCACTTAAAGAAGAGGAGACACCAGTTTTTCATAGCCCCACGTACAAGCGTGAAGACGAGACTTCGTCTAAATGCGTAATCCCAGGTCTTTCACCGGCGCAATCTCCGTCATCAGCTGATGTAGATAACGCTGATAAAGCTGACGAATCGAAGGATGCCGTTATGTCCAACAGACTAGAAACGGTGGGTCTCCCAGCCGCACAGGTTGGTAACACCAGTTTAGGCGAGTCTTTTGTGGATATTTCGGCAAATCCTCTAGAGGCCTTAAACGCCGTTTTAAGGGGTAACACCTCTATCCTCACACAGTCACTAGGAATGCGGTGACGTTCAACATCGAAAATGCAGCAAGATTTTTCTGGGTTGATTTAACAATGTAAATATTACTAATTGAGTTCATGTGCGCTATTGAAACTTGTGTACATATGCACTGTCAGCTATGCTCTCGGAAATGTTTTACTGCCCTGTGTTATTTGTCAGAATTTGCAATTAAATAAAGCGAGGTCGAAATTCCTCCAAGAACTGCTCTCTTTTCTCCGCCCTCTTTGCGTCAGCCCGACCGTCGTTTACATTCTTTATGGTGTAGAACAATTCTTTTGCTTCTCTTTACCCACCTAATTCCGAATTCGACACCATGGTTGGGTTTGGTGTGCTCAATTCGAAATTCTTTTTGGGCGGCTAGGTTAATGTAGATCCTTTTGATCGGTTTGGTCATGAAGGTCTGCCTGATATCCTCATAGGTGCCAAGTGAGTTCGGCCTGCTGCGCGCTCATTCAAACATGGGGTGTATTCGTCATTCTTCTACTCGGCCTGTCCTATTCGACGCCTTTCCTCCCCCCTTGCTTCCGAGTTGTCGTTGGCTCGTGTTATAAGAGGTTAAATGTATACGGCGAGATTCACCCCATCATCCTCTAATCTCATTTGTTCGCACTTTAGGAAACTTGTTCCAATAGTTTGTTAGAAGGAGTATAATCATGTCGGGAGTGTCTGTCGGGTCGTATGCTTGGTCCTCTTTCCCCATACCATCCCTTTAAGTAAATTAGGTCCTTGCAGTCGGGCTTGAACATCGAGATTTTCTGTGCCCGTATGGGTGGAATATATTTTTGGTC
>CACRXP010000123.1:922766-936286 GCA_902702965.1 Spirometra erinaceieuropaei
ACAAAAACAAGGGAGACTGGAATGGCCATTTCTGGCTTATTAGCCGTCGTCAGCCAGCCATTCCCAACCATTCTGCCTATATATATATATATATATATATGAGAAGAAGAGGCGATCTCTGGAACCATAGTTTTACTTTCCTGACGTTTCAATAGCAAACAAGCTTCCATCGTCGGAGGTGAGTGCGGAGTCCCACCTTACAGTATTTATAGATGAGTGACAGTCACTTTAAGACGGGTTTTTTACATATGACGTCAGGGTGACAGGTAGGAAGGGGGGAGGGGGTCCCAGAGCGTCCTTTCGCCGGATGAGGGGATGGTGTATCAGCTTTAGTGGTCACCATCCGCATGCACACAGGGACTGGCGGACGGGGAGGAGGGAGGGTGACGGAATGTACTCAGTCTACATCGGGAGCCGGCGTGGAGACGTTGGCGACCGTCGTTCGTACCTTCATTGGCCTGTACGTATGCGCCAGCCACAGTCGTTCGTTTGATATTCGGATTCTTTGTAATCGCGTCCTATTAATCTTTGAAACCGAGCGGCTGTATATGGAGTTCGACCAACCAGAACCACCCAAACCGGCCAAAGCTGACGCAGAGGTGTCCTCACTCAGGACATCAGTACGTCTCTTCTGGCGCCACTGGACGCGCACCTCTTTTGTCGGAGGGCTAACATGCTCCAACTGAAGCTTCATTCTGTACAGAATACAGTGCTCTCCCTCTACTGACGCCTACATTCTCTTCCTACTCGGGACAAAACCCGGAGGTCGTTGTGATTAAGTTCTGACCTTCACTTTAGCTGCCACGACAGTATCGGTCAAGAGTAATTATAAACATCTTCGACGATGGTTTGTTGCGAGGTGACCTGGATGTGAATTTTTCGCTTGCGCGCAACTAAGAAAGTTCACACTCGACCTTTCTGTGTCACACGGCCATCATCTCTTTTGAACTCTTCTTTGGGTGGAGTACGGCACGAGTAGCTGACCACAGGATTCGAGCCCTGGAACCGTCGTCGTAGCGTAAAGGTTGGGGACCCATTTTTAAACGCAATCCCAGGAGATTGACGCGGAACCACCTCAGAGCATTGCTCCTTTGCTACAAAGGGACAGAAGGCGGACCAGAGAGTGGTGCATGCCTTCATTCCTTGTCCGAAAGGGGAAAAATTGCCTGGTTAGTCTGCCAGTCTTCAAGGAAATGGCAGGAAGACGGACCTCAAAGGGGTTGGGTACAGGTTTAGTTGCTCATGCTGTCGGCATCAGATGGTGGTTAGGCGTGACTGAAAGATATAAGAGTCAACACAACCATTAAGCCAGGTCCTGGAGAATGTGGAGATATACTGTAGGGAGAGTTGCTCCTGTACAGAATCCTGACAACAACGGCCGTTGGGTAAAGCAATGCCGTTCTCTAACAGTGCCAGAATGGGCCCAAGCCAGAAAGAGTTCGTGTTGTCGGCCACTTGTGACCGAATCCAAGTGCCTTGTATCCAGGCGTGCATGTGTTGTGTTTAGTGATTGTCTAGATAATCTCCTTCGTCCGTATTGCAATTGGAAGGAGCGGTGATTTGAACAGCAAGTTCACGACGGAAATTAGTGATCTTGACGCGGCAGGGCCTGTCAGACAAATCTCTATCAGCATTCATGTGCTGCGAGAATGTATTCAAATGAGGCAGACCCAGACAGCTGCCTCAGTTGTCGCCAGCGGAGGGCGCACTCCAGACGCTGCCTCCAGAGAAGCATTTAAACGAATCTCATGAACTGCCCGTGGGTGGAAGTCTAGGAAGATCTATGGTCGTGGCGTGCATTCTGGCCCCTCAGATTACTTCTCAAGATACTACAAGATTGCATCTTATACTTGCTCAAACTTCCCAACAATAATGCAGAGAAGGAATGTTTTACTCTCTGGCCGGTCGTTTCTTGCTATTCCGAAATCTTGGTCGCTTATTTGAGGAGCAGGAGTGAAGGCAGGATGGGATTACTGCGTCTGAGCGGCTGCACCTAAAGGTAATGTCCTGGGTCTCCCAGCCGTTTGCCCCCGGCTGGTAACCATGCCACACGCAGAAGGGCCTAATCAATTACCGCTTCAAGCAGATGCTTCGCGGACGTACGAAAATGACTGGCGGCCACGGGCTCTCGTGTCAGCTAATCGATAAATCGATTTTCAAACATCGACGCTGTCTCGCCCCCATGTCCACTCCTCGAGCAAGGTTGCATTTACAGGGTGCTAGTCGCCATCTGAATAAGCACCTCAGCTTTTGCACAGTGGTGGTTTTTGGACCAGAGGAAATTGGACCCTCACGGTGACGTCCAGTGTTCGCTCGCTGTCTTATGCACCCCACTGTTGGCGTAGACGATCATATTGCCTTGCTTAGACCGTCACCGGTCACACGTGTATATATCAGTCCTCTATGCTTAAAGATTCGAGGTCCAGACACTGTAGCACGTTCATCATCTCCCGAAGAAGACGAAGAAGAAGAGAGGGCGAATTCATGGACCACATTGTATTCGAACTGACGTTTCGGAAACTTCCTCGTTTCCATCATCAAAGTAGCGTACCTGTTGCTTCTGCCGGTCCTGAGTTGTTCAGTCTTGCCGCTTGCCTCGTATTATAGCCGTCCTCGACGCCCGAACTTTGACCTACCTGTTTGCCGCTGACTGGCTTAGACCTCCCCATGGCTGACCGCTGATAGGCCTGCGTGACCTTTTTTCCCTTTGGGGTCAGCGTAATTGTAGTCAAATAAACGTGCCGGTTGGCCTCTCCCACGTCAGCCGGTAGACTGATCGGTCGTTACTGTTCATGTGAGCAGCATTCAGCTTCGCAGATGCATCGGTGAGACAGTGTTCGAATTTGGTCACATGACCGCCGGCCCCCAAGTCCTCTCTTTTCCATGAGCGTTGACTCGGTCACGCGTGTTCGCTTGCCTTTCTGGTTCTGTCCGGACTGATCCGAGCCTTGTAGGCAGCTCCTGGTAGGCGGGATGTAGATCTATAGCCCGGTTGAGTGTGCTAGTCGAGGACCAACTTTCGAGCACCAGTCTGGCCATCAGACCGAACGACCGCCTCGGAGACTTGACTAACCTTCATTGAGGTGATGACTAACACGGCAAGCAGTTGTCAAACCCGTCAGACATTCGCCAAAAAGCCGAAGTCGTGAAATGAAAAAGAGAATCGGTCAGCTTTAAGTCGACTTGCGCTGCACGCCAGTCGCACTTCTTTCTGATTTTGTACATTTAACGCGTCTACAATGGTGAGCCAGCCAAGCTGTTTGGAACCTTAGCTGTTGCCCCTTTAGCTAGGTGTGGACAAAAAGGCTAGTCAACATAAATTTAAAATCGTTGTTCCGCACAACACCTAATGCTTTGGTAAACAAAGGCGAGGCTTGCGAAAGAAGCACGGTCGCTAGCTGTGGTAAAATGACGGGCAGGATATGTGGAGATAGTTTAGGAGACGCAAGCATGATGATAGGTCGACCAAGTGTGGTCGTGGGAATGGATTGCTGAAGGTATTGGAGGTCTGAAAATTCTAGAACACCACTAAGTTCCGCCTCATTTGTGATCTCCGCCTTGTCCAAACTTTTACCCGTGAAAAAGAGCGTTTCGAACAATGCGGAAACTCAATGATCCGCCATTTGAAGGGAATGTTCTCTTTTCAGTCCCCAAGCAAATCCATCTCTTTCTCTGCTGAAATTTATTGCCGCATAAACGCGGATAATTTTGTGAACTTGCCTCAGACTTGCCGCGCGGCTTCTCTACGATAGCGTTCAACTTTCACTAAATCAGAGCACCCAACATGCAATGCAAGATTTAAATAAGCTATGGTCAAAATTACCATAACGCTCCCGGACGATTACATTGGGGGTGCAGTAGGAAGGGCTTTACCTTACGGCACATGCGCAGTTCTCAGTTCGTGAACAAATGCGCTCTACTATCTGGCAACGCCATGCAAAGGCAATATGGCGCGGTCGGTAAGGACGCGTTGCAATCTGGAAACATGCTTACGCCAAAAACCTAGCCGCAGACGGTCAGCATTTTGTACGTTGACGGCTTTAACCTACCAACTGTGGCTTCCTTGAAGTGCATCCTTGGTTTGTATGAGGTTGTGAAGTTAGGGTCTAAGACCCAGTTGCATTTGGTATTCAAATTATTGCCGCGTGATCTGTCCGTTGCCAGGTGATGAAGTTGTTTAGACGCGCCGATGGTGTGAGGGGGACCGGCAGGCCTAATTTTGCAACACACGTCTGAGTGACAGCTGACCGCTGACACTCACGTCTCCCCGATAATGGGGACTACGAAAGCTGGTTTTTGCCTCTCCATTGGCTCCAATGATTAGTTACTTTGCTCAGAAGTACAAAAAGGCCTAAAAGACACACGAAGTGGATGAACCTTAAAATTCGAGAATGCGTTCGGCTTTGAGTAACAGTTAACCCGATTTTTCTGATGACTGCTAGACTTACAGACTTGCCTTTTACTGTCGACATTCCGTAAAAAGTTCAGTTACCCCCATTAGCTAGTCGTTCAGTGACAGCGACTTCCGGTCGCAACTGCAGTCGGTCTGTCCAAACACTAGCCCGCACTTTTCCCATAGTTCCTATGAACATTCCTCCCTATCCGTAGTATGTTAAAGAGATAATTCACCGACCAGCGCATCTGGCCGGCCGTTTTAATAGCTTAGGTAGCAAGCCTTTAACTGGCAAAGAAGCGACTCTCGGCCAGCGCTTTTGTTAGGTGTATAATAGTACGGCAACAGACTATTCAGAACCAGACGATCATCAATGTTCACACAAGCGCAACCAAAATGTTGAATTTCATTCGCATACAATCAGACAAATGGAGATTTAGCTGTCTACTCCGTAAAATTTCACATTTTTGCGTATTTACTCTAACAACTTTTCGCATGTTTGACAAGGCCGTGTTTCGACCGAGCTATGATCTTAGTGATGCCCGTCTCTTCGGGACTAACTGAAGTCAAGAAACTGAAAAATTTAAATTGAGCTGGCTTTTTTTAATCAAGACCAAAATTCAGAAAACCGGTTGGCGAGCATATGTGTGTTTGCGATAAATTCTCGCCGGACCAATACATTTCTATGGGAACGGGGTAGAAGTAAAAACATGCCAGTGATTAGAGAAATCGCTTGCACCCCGTCGTTTCATACAAGTAGGGCATGGAGACGGGGGGAATAAAAGACAGTGATGGTTATGGGGAGGGGTGGGGGGTGGGGAGGGCGCAGAGGAGTTAGCCGACTTTTGACCACGGTAGGAGTGGAGCCTGTACAAGTTTTTCTGTGCGCAACAGGCCGGCTTTCATAACCTGATGGCAGTCGCCCCTGCTGTTGCTAGCAGACGCTGACCCAGTGGCTTAGGGTAGTTCGGCGAGACCTTGTAATTTATGCAGAAGACTACGTTGGGTTCCACGCGATGCCCGGACTCAAAAATTTATGCGAGAATGGCCCGCTTATGTCTTCAATTTTGTCTTTTCTCAAGCATGCTGGTAGAAGTTCCCACATTCTTTTGGATAGACGCCTACTCGTGAGACCGATATGGCCTGCCCCATAGGAACAAGTAAGGGAGTGAATGCACACGAAGGTTGCCTGAGCTGGCAAAATCGAAATTAATGAAGTCGGTATCACGTACTAAACTAACAGGAATCCGCGAGGGACGTGCATCCACTTCCTGTCATTCTGTCTGGTACCCTGCACTTGCATCCATATTTCAAGCCTTGATTTCGGTGAGACGCAAGTGAGTTGTGATGGGTTGCATGCTGCCTTGATAACATCTCGAAAGACAGGTTATCAGTCCCAGTCTCACGGCCTCTTTTCCCTGTCTCGCCATAACTCACAATTCCTTCTTACTGAATTAATGGAAGTAGGCGTTTTAGGGGAATTGTGAGCAGACTCTTGGGACAAGTGTATCAGTTGCAGATTCGAACGGTTGGCTATGCCGTACCGTATTCTCTCTGACCAGTCGCACATTGTATTTTGTTCTTGCCCTGCTCGTTTTTAAGCAGCCCACCACATGTTGATGTCCTTTGCGAGATTACTACTCTAGTCGCCTCAAATGAAGTCCACCTTCCAGTTTTCCATCCTGCTTAACTCTATTGTGTTCTGTCGATGTTACAGTCCTTCAAAATCATTGGAGCATTGATGAACTGACTCATCAAATTCGAGTGAACAAAGTGACCTAGAACGGCACCAAACAGTGATGGGGAGAGAACAACAGAATTGTGGCGATAAATGGATTAGGAGATGATATGGCACGAGTTGAACAGACATTAGATAGAGGGGTCATTGTATTAGTGCATTTATTTGAGTGCATACCAATGAGGAGGATGTAAAGTGATGTAAAATTGTCCCCCCAAAAGTGGCCTTGCGAGCGTTATCAATGGTAGATAACCAGCAGTTAGGAATCGCTGGTCATATATCTTGGTGAGGACGTTATTAGTTGTCAGGGTAAATGAAAGGTCGAGTCAATTTCTGTCAGCCGGAGATAGTGAGGTTAAGTTGACGTCAACACTAATATATACTAGAAAGCTGGTGTAAGTATTGGGACGGAGTTTGTTGCCGTCGCGAACTGGCAGTTCTCCTCCAGCAAAGGCTTGTGACCGCATAAAATGGAGTTAGAACCAATGATGTGGCGTCACTAGTAATCACCTCCAGCGACGAACAGGTTTGAAGAAGCAGCAGCAGACCTGAGATGGCGAGTAATTAAAGAATTTCGCCGATGGGAATCGCGGGTGGTCAGTTTACGTTTTGACAATGAAGAGCCGACCCAGCTCTTTGCAACGTCAGCAGTTAAATAAACCTGTCCCGGAGAGCCTCTTTTCTTCTTATAATCTTCCCGGATCTCTAAATTTTGCCAATCTATACACAAACTTTTTGGGACCTCCCCAAGCGTAGGCATTGTTTAGTAGGTTGTAGAACGGTCGGTTTTCTTGAGCGCAAGTTTGAATTGGTAATCCTTTGGTGCGCGTTTTGTAGTCTCCGCTAACAGAGATACGGATGAGTTAAAGAGTTTCGATGTAAGGTTAGCATACACAACCGGGGACAGCCTCTGAAGAGCGAATTGCTTGAACATTGTAACATCCAGTTTTTTCCCTATGTCAACTATTGGGACGCCCAAGAGGCTGGGCCGACATCCCATCGCCTTCAAAGCTATAGATATGAGGTAAATAATTAAAAACCGCGCAGTGTAGGACAAACCGCATACTACTACATCGGGATGCTGAATTCCACGCTCAAAAAACATGCTGGCCCTCCGACTACCTCTAGTACGTGGACGTAGGATAAAGAGCTGTATTAGTGGGGCCAGCAGTAATTAGGAACCAGGTTTACTAAACTAAGTCAAGCTATTTAAGCAAAATAAGTAGAAACGGTGTAGCAATCTCAAGGTTGCCTACAAACTTCTAACCACTGGTTGAAGATGGTAGGTCCTCGAGAGCAGCGAATAAGGTCTGACTAAAAAATACGATCGATAGTGCAATAGGGTGGTGATAAATGCCACTTAAGTTGGCCAAGTATAGAATGGATACAGACTGGCACAATTAGAAGTAACAGACCACCAATGAGGATGTGAAGATATCTTAGATAACATACCCAAATAAGTGCAGCTACCCATCCCCTGATGATCAGTGTCCTGTAACTGTCCGCGCCACATTTATGAGAAAGAGGAATGAGCCAGGCAGAGGTGGCGTGAGCAGTCCAATGCTATTTCTAAACCTGTCAAGTCTAAACAGGCGTTCTTAACAAACTAGTAAAAAACGCCTTCTGTTACTCCGACGTTAGTAAGAGCGAAAATGGCGCCAATATCCTACAAAGGGTGAGAGATAACCAATGTAACTGAGGTCAGCGTTGTCGCATGAAGTTCAGCACCCAAAACTGCATGACGGAGCTTTGACTCCGCATGTTGGAGACAAACTAGAACTTTCCGGCACTAAAACCTCGGCACAGCTTGAAGACCGTTGAAACAGAAAAACTCTCGTGCTCCAATACAAAACGGGCTACGCAGTGCAGCACAATTCTAGGGACAGAAAACGATGGTTCTGAACTCCTGAATGACGGGACCTTCCTAGTGGCCCACATGCCAGCTACCTGATGTGTCCACAGGTTGCAGATAGTGGAACGGTGCTCAGTGAAGGTTGACCTATCAGGGGCATTAGGGTTTGACAAACAAGCAATCGCTGACTCCGAGTGGGAGTGTTAGCACAGTGTGCTGGGCCGCGTCTGGGCAACCAGCTACCTCATCATGTGCTGCTAAGTCCGATGATACCCTGTGAAATGAACCGTCACTCCATTAGTTCTTCCTGCCTCTCCGCCTTTACGAGCTGGCTCCCCGTGCGAAGGGCCACTTGCACTAAGCATCTTCCTATATCAGAAGACCCAGTCTACGCCACGGCTTTCACAGGGGATGACGCGCCCTAAACTTCACCTATGGATTATGGAAGTTACTATGCAGCTTGGCCTCTTTGAAAGAAAAAAAGGGACAGCTCACCACAATCCGGCCCGTAAGAACTCATCTGGCCTTACCGCTCGAGCGTTGGCGCGACACATCTTCGACGTCCTCTGATGTGCACTTGCCAGACTATGGCCCGCTCTGCATTCAGGTTTTAGATCTAGAGAGATTTTTCTACTGACAATCCTGATCGGTATCGTTCTGGGAACCGGTGTCACTGAGGGGTTACCCCTGTGCGTCTTCGTGGTGCTGCTGTATACATCCCAATAACAGATTTTCATGTCGTGCAGAGCGAGGTTTTCAGTGGCGGACTTCAGGCGGTATTTAAGTGTGCCCAGCTGAGTGGGCGGTCGGGATACCAAGACGGGCAAATGACTGCCTCGCAATGGGAGTCGTTTGTTCGAATGTCGAGAGGTCTGTCACATTTGATGCGCTGAATGTTGCTGGTTGTTGCAAACCTACCTCCGACACCGCAGGGAACACCCGTTTCTGGAATAACGCCCCAGCACTCTGTCGTAGCTCAGCGTGTAGGATGCTGACATCGGCTGCCAGAAGGATTACGACTCAGACTACGTGTTTTCGAAAAGATGACCTCTAATTATATTGCCACGGTCTTCTGCCTGGACCGCCCCAACCACTTTGTTGTTCTGACGCAGCGTTTCTAGAAAACCATCTGATTCGAAATAAAGTTAACGCTAAAGCACCCCTCAGGAGGCATGAGGTCACAGCGAACTTCACCTCAAAGGTCGATGTCTGGTGAAATGATCAGGCTGACTGATAGCACAGGGACCGTCCGTCTTCGGGCCGATCCGAACTTCGAGATTTTATAGTTTCGGGCTGCACAAACAACGTTAAAGTAAAACGGCCGAAGAGATGGAACGGGTTTCAAGTAAGGGTGATTTCAGAAGGTGATACAGAATTCTGAAGATAGGCTGTGCCGAGATGCCGAACTAAATGACCTTTAACAATTTGGTCCCTTCTTTTTAACTGTCCCCTGTCTTTTAGCATAATGGGCAGCAAAACTGTGGCTTAGCCCCCCGCATCGCAAGCATGCGTTGTAAGACTCTTGAATATTGGGTTTTCATACCTCGTGGTCTTTTCCTGCTGTTCCCAGTTAGACTGATGAATATAGTTTATGGATTGGATTGGCGACACATAAGTAGTTGGTAATGACTATAGTGCTCGCAACAAGGCCAGTCCTCTGGAACGTCTGTTTTAACGAGCCGGTACAATTGGGGTGCTGTGCTACCATCACTGACACACATAATCATCTGATGGAATGAACGGGATGTCTCCCAGCACTAAGTGCCGACCGGTTTCATGGTCTTCTCACTTAAAGTTTGGAGACGGGAGCTGTGTTCATAGACTGAAGTTTAACTGTTGTTTCTCCGATATTTAAGAGAAGCGACAGTTCTCTGTGTGGGAAATATTTTCACACAGTCCTCCACCTCAAATGTTCTCGCCCGGACCGCGATGAGCGGACGAGAGTTCTACTAGCCTGACCTTTCGGATCCTCACTCGAATCCATCATCAGGGGCAGTCAGATAAGGGTAGTAAATTACCCAGGTGTTGCCGTGTTTATAGGATTTAGTTGCTAGGCCACTACATACCTGTCACAGTTGGCAACTCCCAAGTGTATCGCGGTTCGACTAGGCAGGTGTTAAGGTACGCAGTTGCTATGCTCTCGTGTGCCGATCAAGATTATCGGCTCCCCCGCTCATTACACTCAGCTGAGTAGCTGACTGTCGGATTTCGTCGCCCGTGTGGACTTTTGGGCAATTTGGCTTTCCGAGATTGACATCAGAAACAGTGGTCATCCTCACGTTCTCCTCGCGGCTAACTACTTTGCACAGGCAAAGTTTCAGCGCTGAATATGGAGTGGAGATATTGTCGAGCTTGATGACTGATTGAGGACCGGAAAACCATGACTCGAGCAGTTCGTAGCTCACGTGGTTGTCGTCTCTAGAAAGATTTTCTGTTTCGTCAAACTTAAATGCGTGGTTGGATCCCGTCGAATGAGCCAAGACTTGGGAGCTGGCGTCGTTCTTCCTCACTGCTGCTGCATGGTCGGCCATCCGCGTCTGGAGTAGTCTTCCGGTTTCTCTGACATAGTTGCTTTGCCCGCAACTGCACCAGACCCGGTAACCGACTCAAGTTGTTTCTTGCCGTGGCAATGAGTCTTCCGGCCTCATGGTTGGCCCCGGTCTGTGTGCAACTTCAATCCCAAGGGATGTGAGAGGGCGGCTTACAGCTTCCGAGACATTCTTCACGTACGGGAGAGCTCACCAAAATTTGGCGTCCGTTGGATTTTGTCCCTCGTCCCGTCTGTACAGGCACTGGTTGACGAAGTTGCGCGGGTAGCCATTCGCTCTAAGCACCCGTCGAAGGTATTGTAATTCAACAACCTTGTCTTCCGGCCCACTGCAGTGTGTCTCCACACGGTGGTATGGTGTTCTTACGCAACTGCCTTTGTGACTGATTGGATGGTTGCTGTTGTAGCTCAGTACCTGCGTCATGCATGTCGCTTTCCTGAGTACTTTGGTTTTTAGGCCACCACAGTCTTTGCGGCAGACTACGGCATCGAGAAAGGTCAGCTGGTTGTTCTCCTCTTCCTCCATCGTAAATTGAATGTCGGGAAAGATGGCGTTGAAGTGTTCTTTGAATTCTAGCATCTGATCCCGTTCGATGACGACGAAGATACCATCCACATACCGGCCCCAGAACTTCGGTCTGTGGTGTCGGAAAACCAGCGACTCCAACCGTTGTAGGACCGCCTCGGCTATGAGTCCCGAAATCGACGAACCCATTGGCGTACCCTTCACCTGCTCGTAGACTGTCCCGTCGAACGTGAAGTACGTCTTAAGGCGGAACTTCAGGAGTTGAAGGATTTGGCCGTGCCCGAGGCGATTCTCCGTTACATCATACTTGTCTGGAAGGCGCATTTCGATGGTCTCGACTGCCAGGTCCTGTGGAATAGAAGTAAAATGGGACGTGACATCAAAGGATACCATGACCTCTTTTGACAGGAGACTTGGCCCTTCAAGTTTCTCCAAGAATTGTGTTGACGAACTGACTGTAGTGTCTGACTTTGCTGTCAGAAATGCGAGACGCCGAAACGGCCATTTTGCCAGTCCGTAAGTTGAAGTACCTTTCAGTGAGACGATGGGCCGGGGTGGAACACCCTCTTTGTGCACCCGGTGAAGGCCATAGCAGCGGGCCAACCTCGGGCTAATAAAGCTCTTGTTCCAGTGATCGTGTCTCTTTCTTCACGACTACTTCCTCGAACTAGCCTCTATTAGCAACTAGTTTTCCTTTCGGATGGTGCGGGAAAATGTTGATCAGAATGCAGTTGCCCGCTCCCATGGTCGTCAGCGCTGCTGCTTACCAATCCCACTTGTAGTCCGCATACGCGCATGACTCGACTTCCGGCTTGCGACTCCGTGGCACCGATCGATATTTCATTCTACCGAGTGTCCATAGGCAGTCGAAGTTTGGGAGCATGAACTTCGATCGGCACTTGCCTGGTGAGAATGCTAGCTGAAATCTGCGTGTACACTCTCGACTTCAATCAAAGATTCTCCACCTAGTTGTCTTCCCTGCCTTGCCATCTGATTTGTGGATCTTCAAGTTGTCGACCATCGCACTTAGACAAGTGCTGACCTCCAACGAACGCCAACGTGCCCCATTCACTACCTGTGATATGGTTAGGCAAGGGCGATGGACAACTCTCCATCAGAAGTGCAGCCTATTTTGGCAACGGCTTCTGTCCTTTTTTCTACCGCCCAACTCACCCAAATGACCAATCGGCTGATGGAGATGTGTGGCCTCGTCAAGCCCTCTCTTTCCTCACTTTCAACTTCATCGGCCTCTGCTGCATCTACTCTAGCGAACGTGAGGCCACAGTTGACGAAGCTTGCACAAGATTTAGCCTTTCTTAGGCAGCATTCAGCCCCTTTTTTTTCCTTGGACGTAGCGAGACCATCTGCCTAGCAGGTTCAACACACTTCTTCATTTCGACCCAGCACAGCTACCGCTTACTGGTATAATACCACAATTGATGACAAAGTTTGTGGCTGCCCACCCATCTTGAAGTAGAACCGAGGGATGAAACGGGTCAGCCCGAATATCAGTGTTGACAATCTCCCTGGCTCCCCCGGCTGTGGTCGCGCCTTCTATGTTTGCGACAGTCTGACTCGCAGATGTTTCATCGTGGACACCAGAAACCTGATCAGTGTAATCTCTCCCATCTCAACCGACCGTCACTGCCCTAACCCTTTTCCTCATCTCCAAGCTGCTAACTGTTCCCCCTTCCCACCTTTGGTAGCCTGTCACTCACCCTGAGCATCAACCCTTATCGTTCGTTCTCCTGGATATTTGTGATTGACGATGTCCCCCATTTAATCCTCTACTCGGACTTTCTAGCCGAGTTTGACCTCCTTATGGACTGCCGACTTGCCCGACTCCTTGACCCCACGACTAGTTTACCAACTCGTGCGCAAACTCCCGCAACTTATCTGTTCTGAATGCAGAAATCGCTTGCCTCTATCGGAGGCTCCTGCTCCAGCATTCGAACATCACCAAACACCAGCTTCGAAGTGATGAAGTCCAATACGATATTGTGCACCACATCCGCACCTCAGACCCCCCTGTGTTCGCTCACCCTAGATGACCGGCGCTGCCAGCCTGCGGGCCGCGAGACGGGGTTTGAACACATACTGCAATTGAACATCATTCGGCCCTCCGAGAGGCCCTGGCGTCTCCTCTGCACATGGCGCCCAAGGTGACAGCAGGTTACCAGAGACCCTATGGCGACTACCGTTCCCTCAACAACGCCGCCATTTCCGTTCCTTACCCAATACGTCATCTTCAGGGTTTCGCTGGATCTCTTTTCGTCAAAGCGGTTTCCCGAAGGCCAATCTTGTGTGCGCCTCCCATCACATACCCGCCACCTGGAGAATCTCCCCATTGAATTCGACGGAATGCCCTTCGGTCTTCGTAATGCCGCCCAGACGTTCCGGAGGTCCGTTGACCATGTCTTACGTGACTTACCGTTTGTGTACGTCTGCATCGATGGTCTCTTG
>CACRXP010000123.1:942089-974359 GCA_902702965.1 Spirometra erinaceieuropaei
ATCCACCGTGCACACCCCCACCCTCGTTCCATCCGTTCGCGCCACCACCACCACCCCCTCCTCTGTATCTGACACTGACACCGCCGACTTCTCATGTCCACACTGTCCACGCACATTCACCTCACGCATCGGCCTGGTCGGTCACTTGCGAATCCATCGCACAGAGACTGGCGAACCAGTGCCTGGAGCACCCACCTATACCCACCAAGCTCGTCTCAACTGTCCACACTGCCCTCGCACTTTCAGGCATCGCATGGGCCTATTCGGCCACATGCGCATCCACGACGACCTGCGGTAGACAACCGCCGGCCACACCACACATTCACTCACTCCCTACCTCCTCCACCATCACCCCACCAGAAATCAACACTCACACACCTCATGCACCCAACTGCCACCTCCCGCGCATGTGGGAAGTCCGCATCTCGACTCGGTCCCCATGCGGCTTCAGCTGCACGGGTGACTTGAGTCCGAGACTATCCCGACACGTCAAGCGTCGTGGATAGGAAGGTTGCTGATTGACGCCCGCTCTCGGTTCACGCAGTTCGTCGCGTTGTGTGTGTGTGTGTTGTGTGGAGTGGCGTACTGGTGGGCTGGGAACGGGCTGAAACAGCACCTTCCACGGCACTCTCACGCAAGTGTGAGAGACGCCGTTCAGCCCCCGTTGTGGGAAATCCTGGTGTTGTGTGTATGGGGGGCCAGGTCGTGCCGTGGCGCGCGCAGTCATGGTCAGTCGACCATGACAGCCACCGCGCCCACTCCCAACTCCAGTCTGCTGACCGGCTCGGACAGCGGCTGGGGTGTGGGAGTGGGAAGGGAGAGTGAGGTCGACGACTCAGCGCACTTTCTCCTCACTATAAACAATCTGACGCGCTTGAAGCTATCACGGTGCGCTAAAAGCCGTGGCTTGGAAGGTTGCCAACTGACGGGGTAACTTGGACCTCCTCCTTGACCGGAGGCGGTCTGAGAGTCAGGCTGCAATGACTCCTTTTTAATGTGGCCTTTATGGCACTCCCATCACAGTGTGGGATCCGAGCCAGGCGTTGGCGGCACGCCCAGGTGCGGCTTCGGCCGTGCCAGCCTCCAAATCTCTCTTGTGTTGGTTGAAATCCTGGTTATTTGTTGTGTGGACCAGGGGGTGTGGTGGAACGCCAAGGTGAGGATCCGTCCGAGCCATCCACCTGTGGCCTCTCTCGTCTCCGGTCTTCTTGACTCTGTCTTGACACCGGGCTCGGGCGAGGGAGGAGGAGAGAGTGTAGGTAGATGCTACGCAAGTCTACCGGCACCATAAACCCGTGCGTAAGTCACCGTCCCTGCTCCCATTGCTGCTGCAACAGTGGGGCACACGGTGGACATCATCGAAACCGATGGTCGAACTGTCATATGTCAGACGATACTGGTTCGTCCGAGTGGACGACCATCCCAGTCAAAAATGTCCTTATCGAAAAATGATGGAAAAATGCATAATACTTAAACAGTCATGTTTTCCAGGGCGTGATTTTTGCAAGAGGCTGGAAATAAGCTCATTCAAAAGCACGCATCCTAGTGTGACAGAGGCATTCTGTGATTATGCTGTATGACAATTACTACTGCAATTCAATTTAGGTAATCCTCTCTAACCGAAAACGTGTTTAGGTATTTCAGCTAAAATTTAATGAGATCGGTCACTGACTGTACTTTTGAACTTCCGTATTCTGAGCTGTCTAGACTACGGCGTCGGCCAGAGGTATTTTTCTTCAACTGCTGTCAGGACCATGTCCTCGAGGCCATGGTTGGACGAAAATGGGGCTAGAAGGTGGATAAAACAGCTGTCTGCCTTCTTTTCGTAGAAGGTTCTGAAAAAAACCACAAAATCTTTCTGACGCTTCTTGCGCATTCACCCCACACACACAACATTACTATTATTGTTGTTTTGATGCTACCAATCTTGGTTTATTTTTTTACTATCGCTTGCATTATCAAATAACATGGGAATCTGTTTTGCAACAGTCCCGAATGCAGTTTTGAAGTCGGGCAATCCAAATGTAGTAAGCATGTGCTGAGCATACTGGCTTTTGTCATTAGTGCAGTAAACCACTGGAGTAAACCCGATGTATCATTAATGAAAATGGAAGCGGACGCAAAATTAACGTCGCCTTTCCCAACATGTGGGCGCTCATGCTCTTTCCAACCTGGAGATCCCGCAGACTTTTTGTCAAATAGCATAGAAATTAAAGCTAAAATAAGTTCACTGTCAAAATGGACGCTGTAAAGTGTGCAATGCAGAATGAAAAAGATATTTCGTTCGAACGAAAATTTGGAGATCTGTGTTTCTGTCAAATAGGTCAGCCGCTCTGATAGAAACAGATGTATGCACGGACTAGCGCATGAGACGATAACATGCCAGAAAAGCCCGGACGGTTTATAGAGTAACATCGCAAACTGTGAAAATGTTCCGGAAAAAATGGAAAATGGAAAACCCCATGGTCTCATATTGTAAAGTTGTTCTGGAGGGATTCGTGTTTGTTCATATCGTACATCAGCCGATCCCAGTTAAGAGTACTGTTTAAGTTCATTTGCGAGCGACATGTCCACTACGAGAATATGCTAAAAACTTCATCTCAAACACTGATACTAAGTTTATAGGTTCATAAGTGAGATCTGAGATGGTGGAGGACAAAGATAAAGCATGAACTAGTGTTATCCTGGATTGGCCTGCGTCGTATATGACTGCATATATTGTACAAATTTCTTGGAAACTCAACGCACCGACTGAGGAGGACCAACTGTCGTCTCTGTTGGTGCCGACTAACTAAGACACATCAAAAATAAACGATATCCTTTTGGGATCATAACACACCGGAAAGTGCAAAATGCCGAGTGAACTCTCAAGATCGGCCACTTATCTGGGTAGTGTATCGGCTTCCTGAAGGTCCTGGTTTCTCGGAAAACAAAGCACCCCTTCTCGCCAATGGGCCTAGGCGTTTCCACTTTTTTTTGCTCCTCTGAGTACTCTGAGGATAACTTTCAGGCTTTCTAAGATTGTCCTGGCAACCTGCCAGCTTCAACGGTTCCAGACGCTGCTCTTTCTAATTTTGCTACCTATGCGTCTGGCGTGCATGCTATGCAGAGTCGGAGAATCCGATGCACGGAGCCTAGAACTTTAAAAACCGACCATAGACTGACAATGCGTCATCACTATTATACTAAGCTTATCGACCACACAGGCGGCGAATGAAATAGCAGCGTATACGCCAGGGAAACTGGGGAAATAGCTGAAGATACTTTCGACTGTCTTGATAAGTGTGACGGTGGTGGTCGACTCGCACGAGCGGGGTCTGCGTAGATGCAACCTGACCGTATAAGTAAGCTCCTTGGGAAGCCTACCTTTGGTGCTACTATTTCGCTAACACTGGGGAGGATGCCATAGAACAGGCTGCCCTGAAAACGTCTCTCCTTGTTATCAAAGTGGACTTGCAGTTGTTTATAATTTTATTCGCCTCCTGCCAGCTGTGTCATCGACCTCAAAAGTTCGTATCTCATAGATATAAAGAGCATCATTCGGATAGCTGATCGGACCGATATGCCGAATCGCCACTTCAAGGCTTCCTGGAAAAAAGTAGAACGACTCCTGCCCTCTGTGCTCAGAAGCATCTCCCAGCGACTCCACATCCACAACCCCGGCCCATTGTGTGCTGATCAGGCGTGTGTGTCACGCGCAGAACAGCTGTTTAACTCTGCTGGCCACTGTGCCTGGTCACGTTTCCGGTCCCTCTGACTCAATCCTAACACCGGGCCCAGGTGGGTGAGGGAGTATAGAGGCTGTGCGATTCTGTCACTTTAAGCCAGTGCACGCGCAGGTCGCTGTCCCTGTTCCCACGCTGCTGGGGCGCACGTGATGGACGCCGTCGTTTGTGCCAGTCGGACTGGCATCACATGCACAGTCGCTCAAAGTACCTCTACCGGCGCCCACGCAAGCCAGCGGTCTCAATGGGTGGTATTCGTCTCCCTCACAGCGGCCCTGGCCTCCGATCATGAGTCATAATCCCCGAATGAACAGTTATTGCCGTGAAGAAGAAGAAGACACGATCGCCGGATCGTGTCTGCTTCCTTCTTCTTCTTCTTCTTCTTCTTCTTCTTCTTCTTCTTCTTCTTCTTCTTCTTCTTCTTCTTCTTCTTCTTCTTCTTCTTCTTCTTCTTCTTCTTCTTCTTCTTCTTCTTCTTCTTCTTCTTCTTCTTCTTCTTCTTCTTCTTCTTCTTCTTCTTCTTCAAGACTGCTTCCTGGGACTCGTCTCTTCGCTTCTATTGGCAAGTTACTGTCGTGTTCTCAAAACAGAAAGTGCTGAAAGCGGCAGTTTGGCAAACCGTCGTCTATTAAAGTGTGTTGCTCCGCCACGTTCCATCGAACCGATAAATGCGTTCAGACTTAACCAGGAAAAGCCTTTTCCATGGCCTAGTGAGTCTTGAAATGATCGCAAACGCTCACTCGCTATCGCCCTCGGAGCCCTTAAGTAGTCTTACGTCAGAAGGTCGTCGCCTCCCGCCTTTTTTAGGGGTTAGGGTTAGGAGTTAAGGTTAGGGGTTGGAGTTAGGAGTCAGAATTAGTGGTTGGGGGTTAGGGTTAGGGGTTAGGCTGAGGCTTGTCTGTTGCAGGTACGGCTACGAAATAAGATCTGACCTAATTGTTATCCCTATTGTGTGGATTGTTTGTCACGGGCACCGTCATCAGACCATTACTGGCGTTGTTAGTAGAAGTAACGTCCTGGAATGAAGCTGTGTTGGGTAGAGTGCACCTAACAAGGTAACGGTTGAGCATCATGGAGGCTGTCTGTGTGACAGTTCGCCCCCCCTGTCCGCCGGCGAGGGCGCTCACTCTTGTCGCCTCTCTGTCCACCCCACGCGCCCTGCCAACCGATGGGTGGAGCTCGGCGCTTGACTTGGCACTAGCCTTGCGAGAACTCGAGGTCAGTGCTGGGGACGAAAATTTGAATTTATAAGGGCACTGAAAACCAAAGGGAAAAGCCATATTGCTTAAGCTGTCACTTTTTTACCGAGTGTGCTCTTTTTTTCAGGCGACCTCATTCAAAAGTCGACATCCTGGCGTGACTGAAATATCTTTATTATTATTATTATTATTATTACTAAAGCCCGGCCTAGCTAATGCTTTGCAGCCAAAAGCCCATTTCAGGATTTTGGTTAACATTTCATGAGACTGGCCGGCTACTGTAGAGTGCTTCAAGTTTCTATTTTAACGGAACGTTTTCGAGGGCCCTGGGACCCGTTTGTTCTACTTTACTTCTATGATAAATCGTCGTGTACTGACAATTTAATTACTGTTCCCATTGTGTGGCTTGTTTGTCAAAAGCGAATGAGCGAATACTAAAGTCTTATTCAGAGCCAGAAATAACCGAGGAAACCTCAGAAATTGATCAGACATCCGTTACCCGGGAGAGAGATAGAGGAATTCGCTTTATTTTGAAATCATAAATTCAAAATATTCAGCAAAAAATTGGCTCCATTCACTATGGGCAATAAATAAATTAATAGATTACTCAAGAGCCAAAAAAGTTTAACACAAAAGGGACGATTATTATGGTGACAGTTCAAGCCTTAGCTTCTGTATTTCTATCTCTTCACACGTAAGATAGCGCGCCAGGAACGGCAATACAGAAGCTCGAAAAGCCGATGTGCGACAAGACATAAGTCGGAAGCTGCGGCACATCGGGCTGGAAGACTTTGCAGAAATAAGATCAGAATGCAATGGATTGGGCAACATCATCTATAATCCGACCAGAAAATTGCTTGACCGTATTGACATGTCGTTGTAGGATGGTGTAGACTAAAAAAAGGTAAGTATTACAGGAGGAGGAACAAAGTCCACCGGTAACTCTCCGTGCGTGCAGAATGCTTAGCACTTTGACAGTTCAACCACAACAATTAATTCTCACCCCGTAGAATCTCATCGACATCCACTAAATGAGATAACAACAGTTGCTTCTAAGGCATACTGAGAAAAAGGGTTACGCATCGTTGCGGGTGCTAACGAGGTATAACACCTCTGTTGAACTAATAGCTCGGTCATTATATGGCGATAACAGGTAATCATTTTCACTCATCTCATGAAGAGGCTTTAACTGGCTAAGGTTACATACCCTAATCCAATCGAAGAAAATTAGTGAAGCCACGCTTGATAAGTATAATCACGCACGCCCCAAAAGAGGGATGCCTAAGCCTCTCACGCGCGCATTAGCTCAATCTAGCATTAAGCAAACAGAGAAAAGCTGCTCTTTTGACTTCTCAATGAGAAGTGCTGCAGTAAAAGCGATTAACCCCGGAGAGTTCGCGCGAACTAGACACGAATCGAGAGGCTCACAAATTTTGCACATCCGACGCAGGCAGAGGCTGTCGGCAGTTCACAGCAGACTTCTGCAGATATAGTGACAGCCCTACTTCTAGCGACTGCGCGCACGGGTATCCCTTTGCGAGCGTCGACAAAGCAGAAGATGATGCGCGCAATTATCATCTCAACAGTCTGTCCTGTTATTGGGTACAGTGCGTGACCGATCTCATGAAATGTTGGCCAAAATTTTGGAATGTGTTTCCGATCAGGAAGGATTACTTAAGTGGGGTTTTTATACCGATTATCATGCAGCATAATCCTATAACATTTCGGACTCGCCAGGATGTCGGCTTTTGAATGCACTTCTTTTTCACCCTCTGCAGCAACCACACTCGGTAAAAAATGACTACTTATGTAGCATGCATTTTTCCTATTGACTTTCGATAGTCTTATAAATTCAAATATATTTTACGGAGAACATGCGCAAAAGTATGATTTCTTTTTCTCATTTGGTAGGAAATCACATTATCTTCATATTTTGTGCCCGAAGAAAGTGTATATTTAGGTTTTAAAAAAACTTTCTAATCATGGGATTTTTAAGACCGTGCGATGTCTATGCATGCAAGTCCGCACATGTCCGTTTACTAAGGCTCCTCATGAACTGCACAACACAATCTGGATTCATTGCAAAATTTCATGAACTCTATGTGGTATCTTCTCAAAGGCATAGAGGGATATACGATTTTCCTTACGCGGAAAGCATGCACTTTGTAGACTGACATTGCTAAACGCTGATGCAATGGCAGAGCAGACTGAAAATTATTCGGGAATTGGGAAACTTTTCTAAAACCAAAATATACACTTTCTTCGGGCATAAAATATGAAGGCAATGTGATGCCCTACCAAATGAGCAAAAGAAAGCATATTTTGCGCATATTTTCTGTAAAATATATTTGAATTTAGAAGACTATCGAAAATCAATGGGGAAAATGCATACTACTTAAGTAGTCATTTTTTACCGAGTGTGGTTGCTGGAGGAGGTCGAAAGGGAGTACATTCAAAAGCCGACGTCCTGGCGAGACCGAAATGTTATACAATTATATTGAATGATAATCAGTCTAACAACCCTACTTAAGTAATCCTTTTTGATCGGAAACGCATTCCAGAATTTTGGCCAACATTTTATGAGATCCGCCACGCACTGTAGTGTCATCCGGCAACAGAGGGATGAGCAAATGATCATGCAGTCATGCAACCTTTCGTACCGAACAGAAAACCCATCTCTCCTAGCTCCCTGGTAAATAGCTTCCACAAGCTATAGGTCAGAAAGCCTGAGGGGGCTTAGAGGTTACTTTGGGTACATTTCTATTATTCCGAGTTGAAAGTCTGCTGCTGCCTTGGCAAATCAACTAAGGACGGATTGGAAAGTTTTAAAGCTCCGGCGTTCTCATGATTAAATTCAGACCCCAAGAGAGGTACGGGGTGTTGGTGATGGCACATCAGTAAAGTACAGAGGAAACCTGTGTGGATACATTGAGCTACCTGCAAAGAAGTGTAGTAAACGAACGTATTCAGGAGACGCGTAGAAAAAGAGTTCAACAAGGAGGTTCGTTTTTAAGTTAAGCTGGAAAGCACGTAAACAGCAGACCGGTGGCCTGCCCCAGGTGGAGGCCGTTTCTGTCACGTCGCCCATCAAAAATCGACCTTGAACAGACGACGCAGAGCGAAGGTCGTCTGCCGACCGTCTGGCCGAAGACGCGCCGACCCTGTGCAGCAAGCCAATTCCGCATGATGTCTACCACCCTCTGGACGAAACGAGAGGAGTACTGGGGGAGGGCGATGTAAATTTCAAGAAAAATTCAGGGAACATTCAAGCACTGGAAGCCGGTAACGTCTCTCCGATAAAAGTACACTGGAGAAGCAATCGAAAGAATAAAGAAAGAGAGGAACACAAGATTTGAGAACTGAAACGACCCATTGGTAGGGATTTCTACACTAGGGCAAAATTCTGATATAAAGAGAACTAAATTAAACATATTGCTATCGAGAGCTTATTGCGTGTACATAACGTTGCCAATGAGAGTGCCCTCCTTCTCAGCTGCCTTTTTTTGACCACTGGCCACACGCCTTCAGATTAAGTCATTATAGAGACACTTTATTCAAATTGCGGCATTTTAGCTAATGCGACAAAAATCTAATGTGGACAGGTATATTTTTCTCATTCAAATGCAATTTCGTTGTAAGGTAAACAGAACACCTTAGCTCAAATTCCGTGTAATAGTATGCACTTGATCTAGGCAAAACGAAAAAGAAGGGTCTGATTAGAGCAGTTAATACTATGATATGCCACAGTGATATATTCATTGGGAAACATGAGCTAGCCTGCACAAAGAGCTGGAGAAGATTATCTAATCAGTGGATCTTTGTCGAATTCACATGCAGAGTTCTGAAGGGAAATCGATCTTAACCGTCACTAGTAAGGCCTGACCCACAACCAGCAAGATAGTTCCTCTAAATGGCAGGGAATGTGCATTTTGCAGAGAATTTAAAAGCAAGCTAGGTTTGGGAAAGAGAGGGCGAAAGAGAGACTAGTGGATATGTACACCTTAGAACAACTTTAAACGCAAACGATGCTGGCCGGGAATTTTCTAGACAAATAAAACAGACCTACGTTGATCTAGATACAAAGCAAAACATCAGCTGGTTGATTTGCTGTATAAATGATGAAAAAGTTGTTTTCTCCCCTGCTTACAAATACAGGGACTAGTACCTGAGAGAACCTATTGACAAAACCATTCGCCACGATTTCTTGATCGTTACCGGCAAGTTAAACAGCCAGATTGGTCTAGGAAAGTCTTTTACTAATCATATAATTGGTCCCTACGTTATCGCTGCTCGATGGGTCATGTGGGATCAACATTCCAGATTCTCCGAATAAAACCATCGGTTTGCACCCCATGCAATTTTTGAGTTCACCGAGGAAATCCTCCGGACTGGTTTTCTAGTGATGGTCTTACACTCAATCAGACCGAGTACGATCGAGTCGTTTCAAGATCTTGCTCATGGGTGTCAGAACAGGAAACATTTTTAAGGTCGAATTACGTTTACTTCCACACATGCCTGACGAGTCATAAATCAGTCACGCCTTTTGCTCTTCATCGAGGAAACTTTCATGTCATGAAATTACGACAGCCAAATTCGACGGAATCTCTGCTAACAGAAATCCCGGGTCGAGGGAGGAGACCGAAGCAGGTCACATCATCAAACCATCCGGTCTACATGGCAGCTAAAATAAAGCTCGGATTCAGCCAGTGGTGTCGAAAACCGCGCATTCGGCTACTTATTGTATAGGCGGCCAAGCAGTGACTTGTCGAATTAGTTGGCAGAGTTTTGAGAACCACTGACGACTGACGCTTGCCTCATGGAAGCCATCCCTTTAGTTCAACACGTCTTTCAAACCTCTCTAATGGACTGTGGCACCATTTCACGGAGTTCGTGAAAAGAGTAAGGATTGAGATCCTACCCGTGAAGCTGAGATAAATTGACTAGAAAAGACTTCAAAAACTAAATTACTGAAGGGCGGCTCCCCTCTAGCAGATCCCAGAGGTCGTTGACACTAAAATAATACCGGATGCTTCGCAGTGCCAGTGGTCGGTCCCAGTACATAGTGAGAATGTTGTTATGTTAACAGTGAGCTTATCGTTGATTGCACAGTTAAGGTGGAATGCGGATGTGAGCACTTTGATATCCACTCAACCCCAAACTCTCCTTTTAAGGGGCAGAATTTCTTTCATCTTCAGCTTATTCTGGGCCGTGTGGAATTTCTTCCTGGTAAAAAAGCCAAATTCAATATAGTGGCTACGCACTGACCAGACTCGACGGGAGGACGGCATACTTATGGTCATCTACCCGGCGCGACGACAATGGCCAAACCTACCTCCGCAATTGGCCGTTTTGCACCGCATGTGACAGGGATCGGCTAGACGACGTCGTGGCGCCGATCGATATTTTGGTCTCAAATGATTGGTTGCGACTTGACATAGCTCAGGGTTACGCCCACATCTTGAGCTGACGGAAACAGCGTCAGGGGCCGGCTTTCATATTGGTTGAACGGTTGTCGCCGTTGCCTTCTGAACCGGTTGTATTTTCCCAGCCGGAGCGAAGATTGTCCTACTGACTCTGTCTAATAAAAGGAAATTTGGACAAAGTATTGAAGCTACCGCGACATACAGTAGGTGGGCTAATTCATGAAATGTCGACCAAAATTCAGAAATGTGTTTTAGTTTCGGAAAGCTTACTTAAGTAGGGTTGTAAAACTAATCAGTCTGCAGTATAATTCTATAATAATTCAGTTACCTCAGGATGCTGGCTTTCGAATGAACGTCCTTCCGGCTGCATACAAAAACTATACTCTGTAAAAAATGACTCCTTAATTAGCATGCATTTTTCTCATTGATTTTCGATGCCCCCAAACTTCCAACTATTTTTCATGGAAAATATGCATAAAAATGTTTATTATTTCGCTCATTCGGTAGAAAATTACGTCTTCTTTCAACTTTGTACTCGAAGGAAGGGCATATTTCGGTTTTAAAAAAGTTTCTAATTGTGAGGTTTTTAAATACCGTGAAATGACCGTGCATAAAACGTCATGTGTCTGCATTTACCAATGTGGCTTGTAAAGCTAACAGTATGGATCAAATCCAATGCAAAATTTTATGAACCCCATATGGTCTACTCTCAATGCCGCAGAGAAATGTGTGGTTTTCCGTACGCGGAAAATACATGGCTTGCAGTTTGGGAACCCTGAATGCAAGTGTGACGGCAGAGCGGGCTCAAAATTATTCGGGAATTAGAAAAGTTTTTGAAAACCGAATAATACCCTTCCTTCGAGTATAAAATTGGGAGCAGACGTAATTTTCTACCGAATGAGCGGAAGAATGAATATTTTTATGCATGTTTTCCATGAAAAAATAATCGGACATTTGGGGTCATCGAAAATCAATGAGAAAAATGCATGCTAATTAAGTAGTCATTTTTTACAGAGTATAGTTTTTGAAAAACAGGCATCCCAAGAAATATAATTAGAAAGGGGAAGTTCTTTGGGCAACAGCAAACTTTATTGTGTGAATTTTCGAAACTGGTTCCCCAGCTCGTTTTCATACAACGGGTGTGCAAAAACAATTAACTTCTAGACTGAGTCTGGCAAAAGGATTCTATGATTGGCCAGACTTCGGTAGAATCCTATTGCTTCGACATCGGTGTAAGAAGGATAATTGTTCTCGCGTCAAACTTTCGCGAATTGCACATTTTTTCCATCTTCGCGCATAAAGCAGAACACTCCGCTCGAAGTTCATACGTATAAATTGAAAAACAGGCCTCCCAAGAAATATAATTAGAAAGGCGAAGTTTGACGCGAGAACAATTATCCTTCTTACACCGATTTCGAAGCAATAGGATTCTACCGAAGTCTGGCCAATCATAGAATCCTTTTGCCAGACTCAGTCTAGAAGTTAATTGTTTTTGCACACCCGTTGTATGAAAACGAGCTGAGGAACCAGTCTCGAAAATTCACACAATAAAGTTTGCTGTTGCCCAAAGAACTTCACCTTTCTAGGTATAGTTTTTGTTTGCAGCCAGAAGGGAGTTCGTTCGAAAGCCAGCATCCTGAGGTAACTGAATTATTAGAGAATTATACTGCAGACTGATTAGTTTTACAACCCTACTTAATTAATCTTTCCGAGATGAAAACACATTTGGGAATTTTGGTTGACATTTAATGAGTAAGCCCACCTACTGTAAAACACTCCCACGATGCTCCAATGGACTATTAAACTGCCCCCGAATGGTTGTATTGTGCGTGCTTTAAGACTAAGACCCGATCGTGTATGATGCCACTCACTCATTTATCTCTCAGAACAGCGGTAAGTCTGTGTCAAGCCGACTGGAGGCAGAGACTGGGCGCGGTGGCTGACTTGATGTGAAGCCTCCATCTGACCTGCTCCACACGCTACTTCGATCGTCACTGGGAACAACGTCCACCGAGTGCCCCACGGAGTGAGCGTGACATCGGTGACATCTGCGTGAAGTAGTTAGTCGTGAGGCAGACCTAAGCATCATCTACCACACTCTCCCCTCTCACACGCCCTGCTCCGCTGGCTGAATAATGTCAGGGCAACCAGATGTGTACATGCGCAGACAGTGCCCTCCAAGCGTGCCACACACGAACTGGTATCCTCAGATACACCAAGCTACAGTAAGGACCAGCTCGGATCGCACATGTGCGGGGATGCCATGAAAGCCACAGCAAGAAGGAACCATTTCAGCCTGACTTTCAGTCCTGCAAAGGACCGAGTTATTCCGTCAGTTGACAGCTTTCGAAGCCACGTCGCATGGCGCGTCGTGATAACTAAGCGCATCTGATTTATTTTTAGTGAGAAATGCGTTAATTAGCCTCGGGGATAGATTCCCCTACGTCTATCTTTTTATGTCTTCCATTTTCCATGTATCAGTTGCTTGTTTGAGCCGGTTCGTCAGCTGGTGATGCCAGGGTACGCGGATCGCAACGAATGGAAGAATTTATTCTCCGCGATCAAGGCTGTCTACGGTCCCACATCCAAAGCAGCCGTTCATCTCAGCGCCGACGGCAATACCCTACTCACCGAGAAGACACCAGTTCCTCAGCGATGGGCCGAGCACTTCAGAATCGTCCTCAACCGCCCCTCCGCCATCTCCGACGCCGCCATCGCCCATCGGCCTCGAGTAGATACCAACGCCGACCTCGACCTTCCGTGCAGCAGCTCTCAAGCGGGAAAGCGCCCGGATCGGACGCGATCCCCGCTGAGATCTAAAGGCACGAAGACCCCCAACTCATGGATCATCTGACGGCGCTCTTCCAGGAAATGGGGGGTCAACACGGAGAAGACGGTGGTTATGCACCAACCGCCACCCGACAATGCCTAAGTCGCAGCCCAAATCAACGTGAACGGCACCCAACTGCAAGTCGTGGACAATTGCACCCTCCTGGGCAGCACCTTCTGCCGCAGCACCAAACTTGACGATTAAGTGGCCCGCCGGATTTGCAAACCCGTCCAAGCCTTCGACCGTCTGCAAAACAGCGTCTGGAGCCGTCACTGTCTCCATCTAAACACCAAACTGAAGATGTACAAGACGGTCATCCTGCTGACACTACTGTGTGGAGCGGAGACCTGGACGGTCTACGAGAAGCAAGCGCAAAGACTCCGTCATTTCCACCTTCGACGGATATTGAAGGTGGGGCGGAAGGACCGCATTCCGCACACGGGCGTACTGGAATGGGCAGGAATCCTCGTCAGCTACGTCATGTTGAGACAATTGTAACTGCGCTTGGGCGGCTATCTTGTGCGGATGGACGACAACCGGCTACCTGAACGGCTCTCCTAGGGAGATGTCACCACGGCTTCCCGCCGACATGGATGCCAAGTCCGCCGCCACAAGGACATTCTGAAAACTTCCTGAAGCGTCTGCAAATCAACCCGACCAACTAGAAGACCTCGCTCGGGACGGACTGTCCTGGAGAAGGCCAGTGAAGGCAGGCGCAACAATCTACAAAGCCAACCGCATCACCGCCGTCAAAACCAAACGCGAAGCTCACAAATCTCAATTGTCCCCACCCCGCAACGTCAACGCTCACAACCTGCCCACTATGTCAGCGGACGTTCCGGCACCAATCGGCCTTATTGGACATCTTCGAACCAACTGGAGCACCCGGACGACACCATCCGATATCTCCCCGTCCAGCTCTGCCTCGCTCCTACGTAGACCATCAGCACGGACCGCACACCTGAGCCTCCACTGCCAACCTCCATCACCTCAACGTCCGCTGCAGCGGCTCCTGCACCCACCACCACTGCACACAATCGTGACACACAGACAGACATCAATTTTACCATCGTTAACACCAGCGATGTGGACTCGATCCATACCTGTCCTCATTGCAATCGCACCTTCATCTCACACACCGGCCCGGTCGGTCACAAACGAATCCATCGCACAGAGGCTGGCAGACCAGTGCCTGGAGCGCCAACCTACATTCGCCGCGTCCGCCTCCATTGTCCCCACTGGCCCCGCACATTCAATCATATGTGTATCCACGAATGCGGAATTGACCGCACTCCCGACACATCTAGCACCTCTTGCACATCCATCATGCCTAGCTCAATCCACACCCGCCGCCAGGCACACCCAGCAACAACTCCACCACAATCAACACATCTTGCACACCTCGTCGCTCGGCATGTCCGCCATCAATAGCTCCACCGCTGCCACCATCTCAGAAACCGACACCGACATCGCCGACTTTTCCTGTCCACACTGTCCTCGTACATTCACCTAGCATATCGGCCTGGTCGATCACTTTCGAATCCATCGCGCAGAGACCGACAAACCAGGACCTGGAACACCCACATACACTCGCCGCATCCGCCTCAACTGCCCTCACTGTACCCGCACATTCACCCACCGCACGGACCTATTAGGCCACATGCGCATTCACAAAAACCTGTGGCAGACAACCACCGGCTACAAAACATCTTCACATCTTCCCCACCAGTACCTGCATCACACAACACCACTACCTACCACAAACACCCAAAATGCCACCCCTCACACAGGTGGGTAGTGTGCTTATCGGCTCTTCTGCTGCATGTCTGCTCCGAGTCCGAGACTATCACGGTGCGCCGAGCACCGTGCCTTGGAAGGCTGCTGACTAACGCCCAAACTCAGTTCACGCAGTCTGCTCAGTTATGTGTTTGTTTGCGTGGAGTGGCGGACTGGTGGACATAGAGCCAGGCTGGAACGGCTCTTTCCCAGCGTGAGCTCCGGCATTCTCATGGATGTGAGATGTATGCCACCGAACCTCCGTTTCGTGAAATCTTGGTGTTTGTGTCTGGGGGGTCAGATAGTGCATGTGACACGCGCAGACAAGGTCACTGGATAGCTCAGTCACCGCACCCATTCCTCGCACCTATCAACTGACCGGCTCGGACAGTGGCTGGGGCCTGGGAGTGGGGAGGTAAAGGGAGGCCGACGACTCACCTCATTCTCCTCGCTATAAACAATCGGACGCGCTTGAAGCTATCAGGGTGCGCTAAAAGCCGTGGCTTGGGAGATCGTCAATTGACGGGATAACTTGGACCTCCGAATCAGCCCAGTGTTGTGTGTTTGTGCGTGGAGCTGCCGACTGGTGGTCTAAGAGTCAGGCTGCAATGGCTCCCTCTTAATGTGGCTTTTATGGCACTCCCACTCCGTGGGATCCAAGCTAGGTGTGACGTCACGCCTAGGTGCGACTCCGACCGTGCCAGCCACCCTTTTGTCGTTGGTCCAAATCCTGATCATTTGCTGTGGGGACCAGAGGGTGTGGAGTGGAACGCCAAGGGGCGGACTCGATCATGCCCTCACCACCTCCGGTCTTTTTGACTATGTCTTGACACCGGGTTAGATGGGGGAGGTGTGAAGAGCGCGGTAGATGCTGTGAAGATCTACAGTCATTAAAAACTAAATCACGCGCAAGTCACCGCGTCTGCGTCACCTTACTGTGGAACACACGGTGGACATCGTCAGCAACGACGGTCGAAATATCGGCAGCTCCAATAAAACAGTCCGAGTAAAGGTTATCTTTCTAGGTGTTCAGTCAAATATGGCATTATTAGGCAGGCTGGATACAGCTATCGACGTGGACGACTCCTATGCATCTGCTGCTGTCGACATTGCAGGAACGCAGCGGATGACGGAAACCTGCATTCAGACAGCCAGCCAAGTGAACCTGAGCATTAGGTGCACGTTGTGAGCTTAGGATATGAAAAGCATGCCCCCGATGCGAACGCATAGATTCAGTATCAACCAAACCAGAAGGCGATTAAAATTGGTCGGCATAAAATCCTCAATCTGTCCAGTCAATAATATTGGGTGCTCACTATAACGGCGTGGGCGTGTCAGAGCGCAGCGATTAATGATGAGAAGTTTCCCAAACCAAAAGTCGGGCAGACAGAAGTAGTAGGACGGCTTTCACTCTAGTCGAAGAGTAAGGTTGTGGTGGAGATGGTGGTGGCCGCACAGGGCGACGGAGTGAGGGTGAGGCTGGGCTCGGTGGGTGGGTTGGATACAGTGGGTGTGTTGGAACTGCGGTCAATTCCGCTCTCGTGGATGCGCATGTGGCCGAATAGGTCCATGTGATGCCTGAAAGTGCGAGGGCAGTGTTGACAGTGGAGGCGAGTGCGGTGGGTATAGCATGGTGTTCAAGGCACTGGTTCATCAGCCTCTGTACGATCAATTTGCAAGTTACCGACCAGGCCGATGTGTGAGGCGAAGGTGCCGCCGCAGCGAGGGCAGGTGTAGTCCTGGTCCTCACATCTGATGTCCACGGTGGTGGTGTTGATGGTTCAGGATGTGTGAGGATTGGGTGCGGTGTTTATGTGCGTGGCAGGAACCACAGAGTCAGGCTTTGGAACAGGGGGGTGGAGGAGGAGGAGGAGGAGGAGGATGGAGGTGGTGGTTCAGAAGAAAAGACATAATTAGTTGGCGGCTGAGAGGACGAGGAAGAGGTGGGCGAGGAACGACGGTTGGTGCGGTCTGAGAGGCGCAGTTAATCCGAAGGTGCCCAATAAGTCCAGTTCGTGCCCGGAATGTCCGTTGACACCGAGGACACGTTGGAAGCGGTTGTGCGTTGCGGAGTGGGCGCAGCCGTGATTTGCGTGCTTTGCGTTTGACTTTTGGCGGCCCGATTCGGCTGGCTTCGTAGATCGCAGCGCCTGTCTTCACTGTCCTCCTCCAGGTCGGTCGGTCGTGGGCGAGGTCTTCCCAGATGGTCGGGTTAATTTGCAGACGCTTCAGGGAGGACTTCAGGGTATCCCTGTATCAGCGAATTTGACCGACTTGGCGGCGAGAACCCGTCGCAACGCCTCCGTAGAAGTGTCGTTTGGGTAGTCGCTCGTCGTCCATGCGCACCAGGTGGCCGCTCCAACGCAGCTGCATTTGTCTCAGCATGGTGCAGATGCTGAGGATTCCTGTTCGCTACAGTACATCAGTGTCGGGGATTCGATCCTGCCAAATCAGCCTCAGGATGCGACAAAGACAACTGAGATGGGAGTGGTTGAGTCGGCGTGCCTGCTTTTTTACACTGTCCAAGTCTCCGCTCAGTACAACAGCGTCGGGAGGATGACGGCCTTGTACATCTTCAGCTTCTTGCTGAGCTGGAGACCATGATGATTCCAAACTGTGCTTTGAAGGCGACCGAAGGTTTGACTGCCTTTTGAAATACTTCGGGTGACTTCATCATCAATTTTGATGCTGCGGGAGAGAGTGCTGCCCAGGTACGGGAAGTTCTCCACCACTTGCAGTTGGGTTCCGTTCACGCTGGTCTATGGCGCATTGAAGGAAGGGGCTGTGTTGGGTGACGTTTGATGCATGACCACCGTCTTATGCGTGTTAATGACCAGGCCGAAATTCTCGCAGGCTGCGGAGAAGAGGTCCATGCTCCGTTGCATCTCCTCTTCCGAGGGCGCAGTCGTCGGCGAAGAGAATTTCGTGAACGGTGATTGTGGATACGCGCGATTGAAAGTGTATCCGCCGCTGATTGAGAAGGTGACCGTCCATCCTGTAGGCGATGCGGATCCCGGGGCGTTCATCACGGTAGGCGTCCAGCAGCATGGCAGAGAGCATGAGACTGAAGAGGGTAGGCGTCAGCACGCATCCCTGCTTCACTCCGTTGGTCACTGCTAATGCCTCGGAGACAGCTCCGTTGTCCGTGACTCGCGCAATCATGCCGTCGTGCAACTGACGCATCATCTGGATGAATCGCTCCGGACAACAGAATTTCTGCATGATCTTCCACAGTCCTTCAAGATTCACCGTGTCAGGTTCACGAAGGTAGAGTACAGGTGGGTCCGCATATCCTGGCACTTCTCCTGAAGTTGACGGGCGGCAAAGATTATATCCGTGATCCCGCGATGACGGCGGAAGCCGCACTGGCTTTCCGGTAGAAGACCCTTTTCTAGATGCTTATTTAGGCGGTTGAGGAGGATGCGATCGAAGATCTTCCCGGCGATGCTCAGCAAGGAGATGCCACAGTGATTGTCGCAGAGCTGGCGGTTTCCTTTTTGCTTGTATGTATGTACGATGATTGCGTCTTTTAAATCTTGCGGGACTTCACCTTGACGCCACATCACCTGGAAGAGCGCACTCAGGTGATCCATTAGTTGGGGCCATCGTGCTTGTAGACCTCAGCAGGGATTGCGTCCGATCCGGGCGCTTTCCCGCTGGAGAGCTGCTGCACAGCCCTGATAGTTTCCTGGAGAGAGGGCGGGAGGTCGAGGTCCACGTTGGTCTCCACTTGCGGCAAACGCTCAATGGCGGCGTCGGATATGGTGTTGGGGCGGTTGAGGACGCCTCGGAAGTGCTCGGCCCAGCGTTGTAGCATTTGTGTCTTCTCAGTCAGGAGGGTACTGCCATTGGGGGCTGAGGAGAGGAGCAATGCCTTTGGTCGGCGGACCGTAGACAGCTTTGATCGCGGAGAAGATGTTTTTCCATTCGTTGCGGTCCGCGTACCCTTGGATCTCCTCAGCTTTGCGGACCAGTCCAGATGTCCTGCATCTCGCGCAGTCGCTGTTGAAAGGGGCGGCGGCTGCGGTAGAAAGCAGCTCTGTGGTCGCCGGTGGGGCGGTCGATGTAGGCTTTGTGTAGGCGGTTCCCCTCGGCGAGCAGGTTGCTGATGGTGGCGTCGTTGTCGTCGAACCAGTCTTGATGTTGGCGGCGTGCGCGAACGGGGACGGATAGCGCCGTCGACTGGACTGTGTCTCGTAGTTGACACCAGCGGTTCTCCACGGAGGCGTTCTCGGCAGCGGCGGCAGTGGCTGCGATCGGAAGGCTGTCTAGCCTCTGAGCTAACTCATCGCTGAAATGAAGGCGGTGAGCGGGCAAAGACAACAAGACAATGTTCAGCTTACCTGGGGGTTTGCTTAGCTTGTAGGCGAGACTGTAGGCGAATACGCATCTTCGAGATGACGAGGCGATGGTCGGTCTACCCGTCAGCACCCGCGATCGCCTTTGTCACCAGCACGTCCCGCTGGTCTCGCCTCCGGACGAGGATATAGTCCAGCAGGTGCCATTGACGCGACCGAGGATGCCTCCAGGTGGCCTTCTCTCGCTCCGGCAGAGAGAAGAAGGGGTTCGTCAGGATGGGGCGATGTTCTCAGCAGGTGCGGAGAAGCAGCAGGTCATTGTCGTTTGAGCCGCGGAGACCATGGGGACCCAGCACTCCTCTCCAGGCAGCACGGTCTGTGCCGACGCGGGCATTAAAGTCCCCAAGGACAATCAATTTGTCCGCCTTCGACACATTCTCTAAGACGGCGTGCAGGTCCTCGTATAATTTGTCACTTGCGTCGTCGGGGCTGGTCATTGGGGAGCGTAGGCGCTGATGATGGAGACGAATTTGTCCCCCCTCCCCGAAGAGGCAGACGAAGGCTCATCAGGCGATCGTTGATGCTCCGCGGCAAACAGGGTAGTCGTCCCACGATGCCGTTCCGGATGGAGAAGGCGACACCCGCGTCACGTCGCTATGCCCTGAGGCGACCGCTCCAGAAGAAGGTGTAGCCGGCCTCCACCTCCTTCAGTTGATCTTGTTCAGAGAATCGAGTCTCGCTGAGTGCGGCGATGTCCACCTTGTAGTGTGCCGACCTCCGTTCCGATCGGTTGCTCCTCGGATTGTCTAAAAGGGAGCGAACATTCCAGGCTGCCAGAGTGAGCGGGCTCACCCTGCCAGTCTGGTGACAGCGAGTGAGGCGACGGGAAGGAGATGGAGAAGAAGGTGACGAAGGATAAGAATAGGCAGAAGAATAGGCAGAGGAAGAGGAAGAAGAGGTAGGATGAGGAGAATGAGTATGGTTGTTATTGTTGTTGTTGTTATTGGTATTGTTGTTGTTTCGATTTTGATTGTTTCGACCATGATAAGACGTCTGCGGCCCTGGCTAGCCTGGAGACGGCGTGGTACCCAGCAATGTTTAGGCCACCTTTTCTAGGCCCTTCCCCTCGTGGGGGCTGGCAGTGCCATCCCTGAATAGGGCTGCCATGTGCCGTTGTGGCACGGCCGAACTCCACTATGGGACCACGACTTCGGGTTGTAGTGGAGAGCGACTCGAATTCGCCGTAAACCGCGGTCTCCGACGGCGTAGGTGGGCGCGGACTCACCCAACCAGTCTGGCGACGAGTGGGGCGGCGGGAAGGGGGTGGAGAAGAGGATGGCTAAGGAGAATAATAGGCAGAAGAGTAGGCAGAGGAAGAGGAAGAAGAGGCAGGGTGAGGAAGAGAGAGAGAGTTGAAGAAGGAGACACGATCGCTGGGACTAGAGCTTTATTAGCCTGACGTTTCGGATTCCCGCTCGAACCCATCATCAGACACAACAGTAGATACGGGTGGTTCACGCACAAGGGGCTGCAGTATTTATAGGATGCAGTCGCCATGCTACCGCATACCTATGAACATTCGCGGCTCCACCCTTCATCCGGGATCCTCACACTTGGTGTGCTAATTGTTTGCTGGCTGACATTCGCGTCGTTAGTTGCTACAATTTCATCACATGCGTCGGGTGTTGGTGTGATGATTGCTCGACCATATGATCCACCGACCCAGGAGTTTGCAAATTTGTTCACTTGCGCGCTCCCCGCGTGGCTAATTACTCTGCCTAGACGAAGTTTCAGCACAGAGTATGGAAGGGGAAGTTCATTGCACTTGTTAATTGACTGGGGTCCAGTTAACCATGATTCAAGCAGCTACCGGCTCACGCGATTGTCACCTCTTGCGAGAATTTCGACCTCGTCGAACTTGAATGTGTGGCCGGATCTCGTCGAATAAGCCGCAACTTGAGAGCTGGCGTCATTTCTTCGCACTGCTGCAGCGTGTTCGGCTATTCTCGTTCGGAGCTGTCTTCCGGTTTCTCCGACGTAGTTGCTTTGTCCGCAACTGCACCATATCCGATAAACGACTCCAGACGTTTCTAGCCGTGGCAGTGGGTCTTTCGGTTTCATTACCTGACGCCTGATGGTTACCTCCGGTCTGTGTGCAACTCCAATTTCAAGTGGTGCGAGAAGGCGGCCGACAGCTTCCGAAACGTTCTTAACATACGGAAGTGCCCGCCAAGATTTGGTGTCCGTGCGGTTAGGCCTTTCGTCCCTTTTGCGTATGCACCGGTCGACGAAGTTGCGCGGGTAGTCATTGGCTTTGAAGACCCGTCGGAGGTATTGTAGTTCGGCAATCTTGTCTTCCGGCTCACTGCAGTGCGTTTCGACACGCCGATAGAGCGTCCTTACACAACTGCGTTGGTGGCTGATTGGGTGGTTGCTGTTGAATTTCAGTACTTGCATCGTATTTGTCGCTTTCCTGAGCACTTTGGTCTTTAGTCCACCACAATCTTTGCTGCAAAGTAACAGCAGAAATGTAGGCACCAGCGGAGAGAAGCTTAACGCAGAAATATTTGGGTGGGCAGGAAAGTATAGGGCAGAGATTAATCACTGTCGGACAAAAAGTGACGGCCACGCTGTTAAAGGTCACGCGACATTCCAGTCAATCACAGCTTTCTGTCAATAAAAAAGCGAAGTTCAGATTTAAGGATTGTAGAAGTAGGTTGGTTCTGCGTTCGATTTGAACAACACGCACCAGCGAAGAGTAAACCGTTTTTGTCGAAACAAACCTAGCGGAGAAGCCATATGCTCTGGTTTCTGTGAAGAAATAATACAACTAAACGAAAGAGTATTTCATTTTAAACAACTTTACCGAATTGGAGAACTCAATTATTAGCGGTACCAACCGACCAAAGAGAAGATAAACGCGCCCCATGGCATTACCAGGATTAAAAACAGGCGCCACCGCGGCAAGACTAGTACGCGGATTGCCAAATCCGCTTCCGACGGACTACATGGGGGGGCGGGGCAGGAAATGCGACACAGTGAATGCTGTTGGATGATGAGCTAGTTTCCGACCTTGAGGCGGGTGACTGATTCGGCTGGAGAAAATCTATGCCGGTTGACAGTTCGGTGGAGGAGATGAAGGTAGGCCACAGAGTCATTACATTTTCGCATAGACGTGGGAACAAAGGTAACATAGATCTTGGGCGAACAATGTTGGTGAATACCGCCGATGACGGTACACTGACATTCCCTATTAAGGGGGCGCCAGCGCCTGTTATGAGAGGGCTGGCAGCAGTTCCCAGAAAAGCGAGCGGGAATCCAGGACCAACTGCCTAATTAAGAGGGAATAGAGCTAGAAGGAGAAACCCCGAGCAGTCTCATATGCAGTTGCTGCATATCATGTTGGGTTGTTCAGAGCAACGGGGACGCGAAAGTCTGGATGTCCTCACGTCCCCCAAGGATTGTGCCATCTCGAGAGATACTCCAAGACGCGATGACATACGGTTAGCCACAGTCAGCAGAATTTTATTTGCAACTACCTAGTGGGCCCTGTGCATACTGAATTTACCGTAATAGAACATGTGGGGAGCTAACAGAGATGTAGAGGTCAGCTAATCACATTGTTGAATTAACCCATGAAGAGAGCCAATGGAACGCGTATCAGACTTTCAGACAAACGCGCGTTCCTCTAAAGTACCATGACGGCGGTGGCGGCAGCGATCACCACCACAATCATCCCCCCCCCCTACTCCTCGTCGTCGTCGTCGTCGTCGTCGTCGTCGTCGTCGTCGTCGTCGTCGTCGTCGTCGTCGTCGTCGTCCTCCTCCTCCTCCTCCTCCTCCTCCTCCTCCTCCTAATGATCATCTCCTGACCATGTCAATCGGACATGGTGCGATGGCGAGGCCAATAACCTGGGTTACTACTCACTGGCTGTCATTGCGCCTTGAAATAATGCATGAAACTAACGTTAAAAAGGGGTTAGCTCGGTTTCAAGAGTGAAAAGCCCACAAAAACCGCCTTCACGCTCCCATCATGTGATAATTTAGAGATTATCTCGGTCATTGTAGCGATTAGTGTGAGTGGAACAGTCAAGAAAAATTTGCATTTCTCGTTCCGGATACCACATACACTCCTTTTTGTGAGTCGGTGGGAAAACGACTTGACTAGGAAAAGATCGATAATTTGGACGCTGAAAACGGCAAGATGAATCTGTGATACACGATACGAAGGCAGGAGGGGATTTGTAAGTATGTAAATCTACCTAGGGAGAAACGGACTTGAGGGTCACTTCACTCTTTCCGAACTCTCCTTGATCTGAGGGCAGAGTCAAGAAGCTGGAGATCAGTGTGGACGCGGTGGCTTACAATGCTATGTGGCCGGCCTAGGCGTGCCACACGCAATCTGTTCTCCACTCCCACACTCAAGGAGGAGTTTCTGATCTCACACTTGCCGGGATGTCATTGAGGTCAAACTAAGGAACCATTTCATTCTGGTTCTCTGCCCCGAGGAGGAAGGAATTATCCCGTTAATTTCCAACTATTCAGTTCATGACCGCTTGCGTGTCCTAACAGTTACAAACGACGTTTATTTACTTAAGTAAATAACTATCCAATGATATGCCGTAAAGCATGGGAAGACCTATGCGTTGTTGATGTTGATTGGTAGGTGGGGGACTAACGGTATTTCAGTGGTCACTTTTGTTTTCACACATGACAGTTCGATCGTCGTTTCCGACGATGTCCACCGTGTGACTCAGAGCAGGGTGAGCGCAGGGACGGTAACTTTCGCGCGAATTAGCTTGTAGAGATATCAGGCTTGCGCTGCGTCTTCCGTACCCCCTCCTGGGCCCGGTGTCCAGAAAGTCGAGAAGACCGCATGCGGGAGAGGGCGCAGGTGTCCGACGCGGCGTGAACCCGCACCCCGGCTTGCCACCACACTGTCTGGCAAGAACACAAAGGACTAGGATTTCACATAGCCAGAAAGGGGAAGCGGGTCCTATCCAAGCTAAATGGGAGTGGTATAAAGGCCACATTAAGAAGGAGTCATTGTAGCCTGACTCTCAGTCCATCGAGGAGGGCCGATTTACCCAGTCAGTTGGTAGCTTTCCAAGCCACGGCTTTCAGCGCACCGTTATACAATCAAACAAGTCAGGTCGTTTATAATGAGGAAGATGCGTTGAGAGAGTCATCTCATCCTCTCTTCGCACTCTCGGGTATCATTCCACTGTCCGAGCCGGTATATCCATTGGAGTTGAGGAGGCGCAGTGGCTGACAGAACTAAAAACAGCCCGTCTGGCGTGCCGCAGAGACCATCTGACCGCACGCACAACACACTGGAATTTTACGCATTGGGCAGACTGTTCGGGCCTCACATGTATTAGAGTAGCAGAGGGACCACATGGAGAAGGAGTCGCAGAGCACAATTCCCATCAGGCATGAGAGGTGCCAACTACATGCTTGTGGTTAGTGGGGAGGGGCGGGTTCGTGTAGATGAGGAAATATTTGATGAGGGGGTTTGACTGGCCGGTTTTATGCCGCAAGTTTTCATGGATTCTGATATGGTCGAATAGGCCAGTGCAATGAGTGGATGTGCGTGGGCGGCGTGGACAGTGGAGGTGGATGCGGCGAGTGTACGTCGGGTCTCCCGGCAGTGTTGCCTCGGTCGCAGTGTGATGGATTTGCAAATAACCGATCAGGCCGACGCATAAGACGAAGGGATTAGCGTAATCTGGACAGGTTTTAGTCGAGTCCTGGCCCCAAAACGGGCCTCGCGGTAGATGCGTTGAACCAACACGGGGCCAGAGTGGATTCTGACAGGCGTTGTCGAGAGTGCGCACCATAACAAATACCAGCATTTCGGGGTGCGGTGGCAGGCACGGTTGCTGGCTTATGTCGCGCCATTTGGGATCCCTGTCGCCCCCCCTAATTTTTGTTGTTGGTTGAAATCCTGATCAAGCTTTTTTTGCGGACTAGGGGGTGTGATGGTACGTCTAGGTGCGGGTCCGGTTGTGCCATCCACATGCGCCCTCCCTCGCCTCCGGTCTTCTTGGCTATGCCTTGGTACCGGGTCCAGATAGGGGAGGAGAAAAGAGTGAAGTAGATGCTATGCAAGTCTATTACCATTGGGAACTAATTCACGCACAAGTCACCGTGTCTGCTGCACCTTGCCGTGTAGCACACGGTGTACATCGGCGGTCACGACGGTCGAACTGTCGGGTCGAGTCCACACTACTGGTCGAAGTGGGCGGTGGTGGTGAAAGTAATGGTTGACGGGGCGTCGGGAATGTTCTCACCGATGGTGGAGGATTGGAGATGTGGTAACTGTCGTCGCAGTTGTCGTGGTGGGAAAGATAGACGTGGTGGAGGTCGACGACTACGGCTGAGGTGTCAGGGCATACCGGATTTTGCGATACAGTGGCTCGATGGGTGGGTCCATTATGATAAGGAAGGCGTACGTGCTGAGCGTTTGCCGGTGCTCCATGCATTAGTCGGTTTGCCATGGACCCGTATATTCCCGGCCATGCGATGAAGTAATGGCAAAATACGGCCGCAGCGGAGGCAAGTTAATTCTGTATTTACAGCGATATCAGCCTCCCCATGCGGGTGGGCATGAAGTGTCCAGTTACGCGGACCGGGACTAACACGTGATGATACAGTGCTGGTATGATGGGGGGGGGGGGGGTTCCCCGGACTGCAGCTATGCCGCGGAAGACGCCTCTGACTTGCTCAACCCAGCTCTCTAAATTCTATGCTTATCCCTCCAGTGGGGTTATGCCGTCTGAGCTGAGCAGTGATGCCTTCTCCATGGCTGGGAAGTAGTGCACTTCGCCGCGCACGTGACCTCTCCCAGCATGCGCATTCCACTTTACCGGCGAGGTTGAACACACTCCCCTTTCGTGTCGCAGCCACGTCAAGATCCAAATTTAGACAGCCGAGTTTTTAGGGAGGGAGAAGGCCAGCTGTCGCCGAAAAAAAGCGTATGCCGGCTCGTCACATTTGCATATCTTGAAAGCGCAATCCTGTTGCTAACACTCCAAGGCCAAAAGCTCGTTAGCAGGTAGCACAAAAATTACTGAAGACCCTCTTCTGGATGTAGGCTGGATCTCGCCAGGCAGACATCTCTTGCGAGAACATATTCCTGTCCTCAGTTTATCAATTCAGGAGCTATCTAATTCAGACTTTTCCGCAAAAGCCGGATTAAGTCAAGAACACTACAATTAATGGTCAAAAAGTGGCCGAAAAGGGTGACATTGGCGAAAATGGCATAACGAAGTTGTGCTGTGGACTTTGGAACAAAACCGTTGGTTGCGGGTGTCTAAGTGCAGCGGAGAACTGAAACGATGTGGACAATGGGCCACGTGGGAGCCAAAAAACAAGCCGGAAAACAGGCATAGGTGGCAGAGCTCCACAAAACGACGAGAGGCCAACTGGAAACAACGTTGCGACTCAGGTGGTCAGCAAAACAGCTCACCCAAAGTACTTTCAAAAGTTCAGTTTTGAAGGAAGTTGTGTAGAATTCAGGAGACAGCGAGGGAGAGATGCTTTTGGGAGTATATAAGACACTTGCTGAAGGTCCCAGCGATAAAAAATCTAGCTACAAAGTAGAACAAAAAGCAAATTCTACTTGGCGCGCTATGCATGTGTGTTTAGGTTTAAGTCTGTGCCATGAAGTACTGCGCTGTAGATGCACTGGACCAAAACGATCTCCAGACTGACTTACGATGTGCGTTAATCAGACTGCACAGAGTCCGCGCCCGCCCATAATTACTGTCACACATGGGAAGGCTGTGGGGCCACTCCTCTGACGTAGGCCATCGTGCCGCGTCAGCCATTGGGCCCCATTCCGTCACCAGCTGGTTGCTAGGCTCGGACGGTCAACTGGTGCATGGGAGGTGGAGGTGAGAGCGAGACGGACACGGGAGGAACCATCTTCACTACACAGCGTATTCCTCGCCATAAAAACGTATATTGCGCTTGAATTCATCCCGACGCGACAATATTCATGGCTTGGAAGGTGGCCAACTGATGGCACGGGGGCTTAGCCGTAATGGCCTCTCCTTTGTGTGGATTGAATGGCAGTCTAACTCCACTGCGATCTGAGCCTGGTGCATACTGCGTGGACCAGGTCGTGGGTCTTACTTGTAGACGGACTGTTTAACCCTATCAGGCGGCTGAGGCAGAAGAGAATGCGATAGATGCTGCGCACGTCTGGTTTATTAAAAAAATAAACTAATTCGCACACAATTCACTGGCGCCGCGTTCCCTGTCGGTGAGCTCATGTTGGGAAAGCGCGTGATAAACCAAATCCACTGGCTTTCAAACCTCCACCTGCTTCCCCGTCACGAATTTCTGTCAGTCGGCGTGGGTACTTGGGGAATATGAGATAAAGATAAATACGGATCAGAGGGCGAGGAGATCCATCAAAGCATGTTGACGGTGTATACGACTAACGAAAGATGGACTCCGGGCTACCGCATTAATTTCTGATGCAATAACAAAGTTAAACACTGACAACTGGAATATATACCAGAAAGCACGCCATGGAACGCAGCAGGACCTACTGAAAAACCGACCACCTAGCGGCTGTGTCATGGAGTAGCCAAAAATTTGACGAAACACCTGTCCGTGCTTTTAGCCAGTGCCCGTGCTGCCAGTACGGTGAATCCTGCAACATTTATATACGAGCCCCTTTCTTATCTCTGAGAGAGTGCTATCGAAAATGGCAGGGGTGGGTGGTGGAGGGAGGGGGAATTTCAGCCCAGATATTCCAAAGGTACACCAGACAGGTTACTGTCCGAACACAATGGGCTGCGATAGAGTTGACCATCCACACCCTTTAAAATACGTGTACTGGGGGAGGGGAGGGCGACATAAAAACCGGCTGATGTGTACAAAACAAAAAACTGCAATGGAACTAGAAGCAGTATCTTTCGCAAAGCATAGGGGAGAGAATAATGTCACAGATCACTGAGGGCAGGAGTAGGAAAAATAGTTGCAAGTATTCTCCTGAAGCACCGAACTCACACAATTCGAAAGCGGGACATCTGAAATATTTCACAAATCAGCACTTGTCTGCTAGACAGGACGCTACGGAGAGTACGAGAGCAAAAATGAATCAGATAAGCTAAACTCGAAAAGCATGCTACCCTAGACGTCCTTGGAGTAAAACAATCCGTATCATGTTGAAATCGGACTAACAATAGATATAATCACTCAGTAGGTGAGAATTAAAGTTATAAAGCCTCTTGGGCAGTTAATCCCTACTAGTCTAGAAGAGTGGGTGACTGGGATCGGAAGTAGGTATGCGAGAGGTTGGCTTCAACGAGATCAACCGCGCCCTTAGTCTATGAAAACAAACTGCTTCAAAAACAAGCAAAGCCACTTACATTCAACCCGTAAGAATACATCAAAAGCACATGAAAAGCATTTTCATAAGGAGGGATACTGCTAGCCGGGGTCACAGTAATCGGCCAGAACGGACAGAACGACAAGACACAACAAAGCTTTGGCACCCCTTAGTGTCAATTTGAGATCTCTCTGGGGCATGAGAGCACATTTGTCGTAGTACGTGGCGTTGGTTTCATCCATCGGCAGGTAACTACCATGGCAAAAGAACACCACGAAAACTAAAGGCTGTAGGTAGGTGGACAATGTAACCTCGGTCAGCAGCTAAATTTCGCATTCGGACTCTCGCGAAGACAGGTCTTACATTACGTAATTTGAACCCAAAGATGAACCCAAATGAATGACCTGTTGCCCCACATTATCGCATCGGCCAATAAGCCAGTGTCGTGGGAACAAAAAGAATAGCGAGGGCCGGCAAGACAGAGATCGAAGCTTAAACGCCTGATAGTTGTGGCAGTCTACTCGACGTGGGGACAGCGACCGAATCACCCTTGCCGGCTGACTGTTTGTATCGCCTTCGGTTTGCCGACGCCGTAACGCTGATGGGTATTTTGGTCTTTAATAATTGCCAGTCGCACAACAAAGCACCAACAGCGCCGCTAGCTCTGCCGCCAGGAAGGTAGACTTCATCTAAACCTACCCTCGTTGTGGCCGCATATTTGCATTACGCATCGGACTGATCGGCCACCTGCGAATCTGTCGCACTACAACTGGCAAAGCAGTGCCATGAGCTTAAAATATGCACCCGTCCCTTCCGTCCCCCCTGCCCACATTACACAAGGACACTCGGTCATCCTATGCGCCTATTCAACCACACGCACATACACGAAAGTTTCCAGTACAATAACATAACCTAGACTGCGCTAAAACTCTTCGTCTTACATACACACACCCTACGCTACACATGAACTTATTCCACAGCATGCACATACCCGACACCTCTTCGCAACACACCACGCATTACTTCTGCAGTCAGCATGTCATCCACATGGCCATCGTCGATATGTCAAGCGAGACGTCGAATAAGAGTACAGGCATATTTCATGTAAATTGGAAGCACGTCGCCCGTTGAGACTACCACATGAATTGGAAGCCAGGTCATGTGCAGTACTTGTAAACGGACCGTTCAGCCTTGTCAGCCAATGCGCCCAATTCCATTCCCAGTTGTTGGACAAACTCGGACAACTGACTAGTGCAGGGGAAAAGGAACAGCGGATGAGGCCAAAGTCAAGAAATCTATTCCCCTAGCGCTCTGAGGCATTCCTCTTCATAATAAATCTGACACTTGAACCTATCATGACACGCCAATAGTAAGAGCATGGAAGGCTGCCAACTGGCCAGATAGCTGGGTCCTTCTCATAACTTGGAGTTGGGCTGCAATAGCTACTTCTTAATATGTTCCCCAACGCTCACACAGGTAAGATCCGATCCGCCCCTATTGTGGCCTGGTACATACTAACAAGAATCATGTCGTGTGCGTGGCAGGCGCAGACGGGCTGCTTAGGTTTGCCAGGCGTTGTGTCCGAGTCAGACTGCGGTTGTCCTAACTCTATCCTATCACCGGACGCGGGAGGATGACAGGGGATGAGTGCGGCAGATGCTGCACAAGTCTGATATCATTATAAACCAATTCAGGCGCAAGTCATTATCCTTCACCCACTACTGTGGGGCAAACGCTTAGCATCGTCTCATGGGACGGTTCAACAATCATGTACTATATACAAATAGGTGTTTTTGGCAGATTTGCATAATTCACCTGATCCATTCATGAAAAAGTCGGGGGCCTCGGTGAGGTTATATACTGTACGTGACCGAACGCATTAAATAGGGCTTAATCGACGGAAAATTACTAATCAATCTGAAATCGGTTTGAACGCATCCACCTAGGTTCCAAACTAATAGTTAACGACCTCTGGTTAGATGGAAACGCATAAGAAGTATTTGGAGTACCATTTCGTTGGGTAGGAACAAAAATTTTCGTATAAAATATAGAAATACCGTAGGCGCGAAACTTCCTGTCAACTGAGTAGACACAAGTCTTAGGAGAGCGTAATACTTGTCCATACAAATAACTCACAAAATAAAACGACTTAATGACATTGATATTTGAAAAAGGATCAATTTTTGTACGCATTTTCATTAAATTTCTCCCAAGGATTAATGTTAGGTGACGCCTGGCACAAAATGAAGTGCGTCGTACTGTCTGGTCATGTGTCTCATGATCCTGTTGCGCGAAATCGATTCAACTCTCCCATTTTCGTATTGTCTGATATGCGGCTGATTTAAGTAAAGAGAGTTTCTATTGATTTTGATAATAGAGACGTCACGAAAATAAGAGTTTCCATAAGGTCACATGTTGACAGGCGGGTCAGTGACTAATAAATTTGAACAAAATGGGCGGGTGGAATCGTAAGCATATGATACCTGCATTCTCCCCCGCATTCTTCATTGCTCTTCTGTTATGTTTCCTGCCTTACTTAAGACAGACATGTTCATTTTAAAAAGAGTATTTCTAGTGCTATCTTCCGCTGCTGATGTTTCTTAGGTCTTTTTAGTTGATATTATGATACGACACTTCAAAACGGTCAAGAAATTTGTTGGTCGAATTCTGGATGACGCGAAGTCTTACCGCCACATGCGATCTGATTTCCAACATATCTCTTGCCGTACATCGGTATATCACGTGTGGAAACAGAAAAACAGGAACTGAGACTTGGAGTGTCCCTGTAATAGATGCTCCTTTTGTGCACACCTTTTGACTCCTGTGTTAACAGTGGAGTTCCATTTTGATGAAAATTTTGAATGACATTTTCAAAATAAAGCATATACCTCTCTCTCATACAATTTTCTGTTTATCAAAAGGACTTTATTCCGTAGAGTTCACGGTGGTTTTTGTAGAAGGCGGTGTGCGTTAAGTTTCCCAGTGTCCTTGAAATGCCAGTAAGTACAGGGTGGTTTTCACTGTTCTAAATCGACTGCCCAAAATTATAGGCAATTTGCGTGTTTATCAAAGTCTTCAGAGTAAGCTATTTCGGTAAGGTGTGGTTATGTAGCCCCACCTGGTGGACACAATACTATTGGGGGTCGGGGTTAGAGCAACTATTTCTCAACCACCCAAAGTACAACCGCGCATTCCCAATTACGGCATTCGAAAACCGGTATCCTTGCTAAGTATGCAACCCCGGCAAACGGACAATTCCCCGAAAGAGTCATCCCGCCCAAATATCGGGAGCGTCTGCTGGTGTCGAAAACTTGTCGTCTCTCGAAGAGAAACTCATTCTTTCGAGATCCTACCATAGCTTGCGCCATCACGGAGGCCTATCTTTGCTGGTAAGAAGCGCTCGCTGAGGGCCACAACACTCACTTGACAATACTGGTTAGAGCTGTTCGGGATTCCGTGGACTCTGCAGGCCGTCAAGCTTTGTCAGATGCTAACTCTACCGTCCACTTATAGCACCACAGGCCAAACTACTTCCCCAGCAACCCGCTACCGGACCAGTGACGGCTTGCGTGCGAACTACGTTATAACAGGGGAGATCAGAGCATCTTTCACGTTACCGCCTTTCGATATAATTAATAGATGGCGTGAACAAATCTGAAGAGTCCGCGACTCGT
>CACRXP010000123.1:974418-992308 GCA_902702965.1 Spirometra erinaceieuropaei
TGGACTAAACTACCCATTCACCAAAGTGTCCGTCTTTCTCTGGGCACCTCATAAGCACCAAAAAGTACAAAATAGACGTCCACACACGACCCCGATGGTTAACTTCGATCCCCGATGACTCGGCACGGGGAAATGCGTTCTAAACCAGGTGGCAAGCGGCAACCACACCCAAAACGGAAATAACGTCCCGAGACCGCATCGGAGTTGACAGGGCCAGTTTGAGAACAGTTCAATTCTTATCCCTCGAGGGAATTACAGTCCGAAATCCAATCGTTTCCTAACGTATTTACCAATAAACGGAAGACAGGGTTCCAAGTTAAACTGTATTCCCAACGCAGTGCGGAACAACATATCCGAAAGAGAGGAGGGAGAATGAAAGAAAAAAAATGGAGATGACAAATGTAAACTGGGAAGGGGGTGGCAAAACGAACAAACAAGGGAACAATAATGATGAGATATGCTTAAGATAAGAACTTGAAGTAAATGCATAAATGAGCCAGGGGAATAAGGGCGCCAGGAGAACATCGTTAGACGAACTACATGTGCGAGCGTATGCTGCTTATACCTAAATTTCACTCCAAATGCGTTCGTAATTTAACAAATGCACTCAGCCTACTCTAAACGTCTACTCCGGAACGTAAACCAAATGGAGAAAAGCTTGAGCGTGGGAAATCAGATGGCCAACGAAAGGCCCTTTTTATCCGCACTCTTCAATATGTTGCCGTCCTCGTCGTCAAACTCATCAAAATCGACGAGGGCCCGTTCTTGAGGCTGGGCTGTCCTTCGCACACAACAGTAGACCAGGGAGATCGCCACGGCCAGGAGGGCGATTAACAGGCAGGTGGCCATTGTGAAAATAAATCGCTCGTCCATCTGCATTGCCCCCAGACGGTCCGCCATTACGGAGCCTTCGAGAGTATTCGTGGAGATCTCTTTCATCGATAGCAGGGGACGAAGCAGCGGTCCCGCGTCGTCGTCGTCATCGTTTCGCGCCTGACGCATGCCCATCAGATGAGTTAGAAGACGGAAAACGTGGTGTGTTGAAACGGGCTCCGTGGGGATGGGGGCGGCGACCTTCGCAAACCGTGGACCCACAGCGAAGAGGGCGGTCTGCATGTCCTCTACTTCCGGCGGATAACCGTGCGCGCCGAGTGAAGGCCCATTTGCGGGATGCAGGGTCTCCACTACGGAGTGATAGTGCGAGCTGAAGATGTAGCCCGTGTCTGCAACCAACAATAGGGGTGGCATGCTGCTGGGCTGGAGATTCCAACTGGACGGCACATTGGAAGGCGTGAAGATACGCGCATGATCTAAGGACCGCAAACGCTCCAGCGTCTGAAACAGAGAATAAATCGTTGGAAAAGGCGGGCAGAAAACAGGACCGTTTGTCGACGGCAGGGGTTTTGCGTAGGTCAGGCGCTTGCTGGCGGAGGGGAATAAGGGAGGCTTAAGGACAGTGGTGGGAATGTTGGGTCTCAGCCTGAAAAGGATTGTTAAAGTCAGATGGGCGAAATGGTGTGTACGGTTAAGAGACCTGGACAAAGTCTAGATCACGGACATAAAAACAAGACTGGTTAAATACGGTTTCCGTCAGCGCTCGCGCGATTTCCAAAACACTTTTAAATGCCCCTGCAAGTCATATGAACTCGGGGAAGCATGGGGAGTGAGTATTTAGTTATTGCCTACTTTATATTCTTTATAAGTGGACTTAGCAAACACCGTTTTGTAAAATTGCTTAGATTATGCAAAGCTTTTCAGTCCTATGAATGCCAAGACCGATACCCACTGAAAATAATGCTAACGAGTGAGCAAAAATGACTACGGATGTTACCACAAAAACAATAGGAACGATCTTCAGCCGGGCGCAGTCAAACTATACGAAATTTCCTGGGCATACTTTCAGCAAGTTTGAGTCAATTGTTGAGATAACCTCTGCGAAACCGCAGCAAGAGTTGGCAAAGTAGGAAGTGGTCACATGAATTATGCAAGTCTGCCAAAATGCCTTTTAATTAAGCGGGCCTGATGTAGTGATCTGGTGGTTCTAGATTGATTGCTTAGGAAATCCTGCTCAGATAGTCGACTTTGTGTATCAGAACTGGTGGATCCCATACGTTGCAGTAGGCTGGGTGGGTAACTTGACCAAAAAGTGACTAAACTCACGGATGCCCCTACGGCCTCGTAGCTCATGTGCTTAGAAGGTTGGCTGTACTCAAACCTTGTCCCTGATATCATAGGTTCGAATCCCACCGAAGCCGCCGAGTTTTTCACAATTGGGTCAGATGAATTATCTAAATTTGCCAAAGAACCTATTAGAGTAAGAAGTGCTTACAGATGTGGGGCCTCGAACTCGTAACAATCCCAGGCGTGCTTAACGGATTAAAATCCGGACTAAAAGAACGATGCTCTATATGAAGAGGTAGTGGTTCCGCGGCGAATACACCTGAACATGTCCCTAGTTAATCGTGATAAATTCTCATTCTGTGTCGTTCAGCTTCACAATTTTAAGCATCTCACCGGGCTAAAGGAAACCAAACTCCCATATGACGGGCAAGCCATGAGGATTTCAGGTGAGCGTCTCCCAAAGCTACGTGTCCGGGCCGTGTGGTTGCCGGTGCACGCGGACAAGTCAGACGAAACGGCATAAGGACATTTTAAAGGCTTCGCTTGAATGCTTTGGGGTCGACCAGGACTCCTGAGAAACTCATGCGGGACTCAGCTGGCATAGAGATCCGCTAGGGAAAAAAGATGGAACTGCAATCAGCGAAGCAAACCGACTAGATAATAGTAGGGAGAATCAGGGAGGAGATACTGAGGAACGGGGGTTGTCGGAAACCAGCCTCTTACCACATGCCATTTCCTGTGAAGTTACGGGACGCGCTGACCTGCCATGCATCCCAAAAACAGTAGCGACAACACGGTAGACATTACGTCCAGGAGACACATTACTGACAGCACTCCAATCCAAGAAACTACGCGACCTCTATCCCAGAACTGGAGCAGCCTGCGAAGGGACTGTGGCCAAACGGTGCCCGTAGTTCCAACGTGGAGATTCAGTGGGAGATTCAATGTAGCAGACGACACGCCCGGGTCGCCATCTACAAATTCCCAACCCTAACGGGCTTATACAACCAAGTCTATGCGCCGATTCCTTTCTATCTTAGTCGCCAAACAGCTGTTATCGTTAAGGGACTCCATTCATACCGCAAACGAAACGCGTTGACGCTACTCATCGCTGATGACGCGGGGAAATTGTTGTTCTCGTGATGGACGGCTAGAACACCCATTCAATTGGCGCATATACCCAGTTATCCGGACACTGACCCCGTACTTTTCTCTGCAGCAATCGTCCGTTGATCTGAAACCACCGGTAAAATATTCACACAGGAGGCCCTTGATGGAGAGGGTCACTTAATCCCTCCCTATAGTCGAAAATAAGAACGTGGGAAGCAGCGGTGAACACTTTCATGCACAAAACTTCCTCGAAGAGGTCGCGATCATGTGGCTTCTGCCTAGACTTTCCTAGGCCAGAATGCAAACTACATCTCTGACTAATGGTTCTGGGGCAAAGGAGTTATAACACTCTGACCCAGACAGTCGAAACGCAATAATCCCCGATTCGTCGTCAATACCGGTGGTGTCCCTCATTTATAGACGGAAGTGCGAGTCTGGAATTACAAGTATACAGCACACTTTATTTGAAAACGTTTGCTGCAAACGCATCGTTGACCGTCCTTCCATTGCAGTTGGACAACAGACCACAGGCCAAACAAGGTCGCCTTGCGAGTGCCAAGGAGATGCCAGCAAATTCGTACAACCGTCAGAATACTCGATCCGGAACTGGCGGTTCAACTACGGATAACAGTGAACCTTTTCTTGATGTGACAGTTTCCTATCCTCTATAGTCTGCCTTCATGATATGCTCCGGTCACATGAAGTATTAAACTTCATTCTAGGTGAGCCTGTCCGGCTTTTGAATCTGGCTCGCATTAGCGAAACCAACATGCTCTTGTAGTCTACCTGTCTCTTCTCCACGGCTGTTTGGCAGTGACTAATTTCTCGAGATTTTTTGCGTTAGGAAAGCCTGCGTGTCAGCACACAAAGACCCCAATCTGCAGGAATTGATAGAAGTCGAGATCGGTGGCGGTGAGAGGTGTGCAGGGAGGCAGACGAGCTACCAACTTCCTTTGTTTCGCGATTAGGCCCCCTGAAGTAACAGCTGCCACGGCAACATTTGCCAGTAGCGTGAGTAAGCAAATAATCTGCCCTTCTTGACTTCCAACGCAAGGTGTTCATCCTCCCGGTGTGAAGTCAGCAGTATTCGCGTTGTAAAGCCCCTAGAAAAAGTATTCAAAGGTTTATCCTAACTTCCGACAGCATACAAAATCAGAAATCCTAAAAATCGCCGTTTTCCATTGGTTTAGAGGACATAAATATCGAAACTCGACATGTACCGCCCACGCATGGCAAAACACGGGAAAGATTTGGACCACAAGCATTTATAGCATAAATCGATGAGAAGGCGCGTGCCAAACTCTGGAAAAAACTTTGATTTCCCCACATCTCTGACGATGAACTCAAGGAACAGGCCCAAAAGACAGTCTAGCACACTAATGTGTCCAGCGATTGACACTTTCCCAAATTTAGCAGGCGCCCACTTTATTTTTGTATTTCCATGTACACAGAAAAATCCTACTCGCCCCCACGCTTCGCCGGCCTGAAGGCCGCGTGCAAGTGCATTCCTGAGCATGCAAAAGCACGCGGCCAGACCACTAAACCAATCAGTTCGTTCCTCGCAGGCATTTTATACTGAAATCGACTGTCCATTGGTCGGCAATGACGTCACTGTGACGTAGCGTCCTAACCGGCCCACTGATCTATCCAATGGATTAACGAAGGCCTAAACTCGCCAAGCGGACAACTCTGCGTGGTGGACACGTTTCGAGAGGGTTTGCCGACCAAGCGCTACTGTCCCATTGATTGGACCGTCAAGCTTCCTCTACCGCCACATCAGCGGAATCCAGTAATTTAGGTTGGTGAATTTGGTTGACCGACAATTTTGAGGTAAATGAAAAACACTACAACCGAAGAAAGACCTTCCGATAAACTTTACCGCTGAGAATCAGAAAAGACCCCATTCTCCATAAATGGGATAAGTCCGAGAGGGGGCTAGGCTCAAGAAGTTTTGCAGTTATTTTTCGTCCACAGAGAATCGGAAAGATAAGGCGTCAAGGGTCAGGTAATTTTAAGGTTTGCTCGGCTGTTCACTCCTTGAAGGTGCATGCCTTGGTCCGACCATGGGAAGGTTTTCAAACTTCTCACTAACAACTTGTAAGACTTACGGTCTAGAGTGAGACAGATCTTTCAAACTATCGCCAGCCGTGGGCCGCAGGTTTAAAACAAGACAAGGTAGTCTCGCAAGATAACACATTAGAAGCCCGCCTGAAACAGTGAGGGACACACTCCATGAAATACTTGTTTCAATATTTTACAGGGGAAGCTGAGGTGATGAACAGTCAGTAGACGAATACAGCTACGCCGGGGTACACACTTGACTTTGCGCAGATAAATACAGCTGCAGAGGAAGTGCTACCGACAATAACAAGGACATTGGAATAGCTATTTCTAGCCATTGTGAGTCAATTATATCCTGATCCCAGAGGCCGCAGCATTAACCCGAGACGTAGGCCTTGACGCCGCGTCAGCCACTGAGCTCAATCCCATCACCAGGTAGTCGATAGACTCGGACAGTCGCCTGGTGCATGGTAAAGTAAGAGTGAGGCCGACATCGGAAAATTCAACCTCACAGTAACTCAGCGCATTTCTAACTACGATAAATCTGACGCGCTAATGGTTATTGCCCGGAAGGTCGCCAACACACATGACAACTCGGTTCTCTTCAAGACTGAGAGTCAAGCTACAACGGACCTTTCCCACTGTGGTCTACATAGCGCTTTCACCCATGGAGATTCGAACCGCGCTCACAGTAGCTTGGTGAATGTAAAATGGGGATCAGGTCGTGCATGGCAGGCGCACGCGGGCTGTTTAGTTTTGTCAGTCATTAAGCTCGCGCCCACCTCTGGTCGTCTTGACATTGTCCCGCCGTTGGAGTATGTGGGCGAGGGAAGAGACAGTGCAGTAAATGCTGCGCAAGTACGTCTCACCACAGATTAATTAGCTCGCAAGTCACCGATGCCTCACCCACTCCGCGGTGGACATCTGTGCTTGCGACGGTCGAGTTGTAGGCCCTCATGCAGACCGGTTGTGACCATTTTTGACGACGGCTCGACAAGTATTTTCATAATAAATGCTCATCAGGCCCATGCACTTATATAGCGCGTTGACTTCTTTGCAGAAAGTACAAAAAGAGGTGGTTGGTATGGGTCGTTCAGAAGGAAAGAGGGGGGGGGGTGTGGGCGGAGCTTGGGCTAACATGTCCCCAAGTCAACCTGCCTGAGGGCCGCGTGGTGAAACAAAGTTGGCAAGGGGAGGTGCTGGCCTGCTACCTTAAGACAGTCTTAACAAGCCCGTTGTTTCTTTTTTCTCCTTTTTGCACAAAACTGCGGGAGCACCAAGACGCAGCATGAATCCCCTAAAGGAGTCGCTGAACAGACAATCACTAGAGACTTTTATCTGCGCCACAATGGTTAAGAGAAGACGGCAGTGAGCAGTTCCGTTTTGCTCTGGAGCTCGGAATCTAGAGCCCTCACAGGCGGTTGCATGGCGAAAAGCAGAAGGGGAGCAAGGCTGGAGCGTAGCCCTCAGCTAACGTTCGCAAATGCAGGCCCAAGAACCTGGCATTTTGACCTAATGATAATAACAAGAGGGAAGTTGTCATTGCAGTCTCTCTTGCATTCATCAGTGACACCTCTGGACTACCGACTGCCCATCACCGTGATCGCCTTCCAGGGGGGCCTAAACCGGAGCCCCAAGGCAAAACGGGGATGCTCGTCCTCAGATCGGCGAACACCACTCCAGAACATCCTTAACTATGCCCGACGGTGCGTGAGTCCAGATGCTCGAGTAGCTGACTTAAAAACGCCTGACTGCCAACTGTACCTGAGCTCCCATGCGCGTGGTAGTTGTCGGAGGTTTTTTGCATTCGGGCTGATCTCTGGCTGGCTGGCAGCCGAGGGCCGGCAGTGCGCACTCACTTATTATACCGTTGTGGTTTAATTAACGAAGTCAGCCAAAATCGGATAATTAATTCTGATGCTGCCTGCGCTGGTTACAAGATTAACATAAGATGAATGACTGACAGGAAGAACCCCCCCTTGATATGACAGTGGTTAGTGGGCAAATGCTAATGCAGGAAGTTGGCAGGTACCAATGAGACCGACGCATGATACAAGAGTAGAGGATACCGAAAGATAATGATTATAGTTAAGAGAAGACGGAGTAGCCGACAAAAATAAATATTCATGAAGTAGAAGGCACAGTGACAGTTGCGAAATGCTGGAAAACCGAAGACATTGAAAAAGAAAGCAGGGGGGGGGGTAGACAAGGCGTAGGCTTACCATCTTCTCGAATCCAGGCTTTGGCCAAAGAGCAAACATGCTGCCGTAATTTACGACCTTATCCATGCCGCTTCTAAACGGAAGGAACGAGCGGAGGGACTATTTAGGAAGTCAAGGGTATGAAGGTGGCCTAAGCATGTCGCATTGCAATGGAAAAAAACTGGCTACGTTCGTAATTTGATAAACAGTCTCAGAAGGTGGCTACCGAAATATTTGTACAAGACGAGAGAGAACTCGCAACCGATTACTGTCTGTCCATTGCCCGGAGTTCATTCTCGCGGTATGCGCAGGATCGGAGAACTGCCTACTTTTTATGCGAAAAGGTTCGCAGTTTGCGTCGTAGAAAGCCGCTGCTGGACATCCAGGGCCCAAGCAGTCAGACCATCGAACCAGTCGGCCAGATACTCAAGGGACTGACATACCGATGTCGGTCGTCTACTGATTGGAAATAGTGCTATTTTAGTCTAGCGTTCCAACTGGTCCAATGCTCTAGACAACGCAGTATTTGCCCCTTATGACCGGCAAAACCGGTAAAGCCAAGCACCCCTCTGGCAGACCGCGACGCGGCGTAAGTGGGCACGTCGCATGGGCGCTCATTGAGTGGGAGACAGCCGTCTTGGAGGGGGCGTAATAAAAGCAAACACCTATGCGTCACAAATGTTAATTAATGGAGAGTAGTGGAATCCTGGATAGTTTATAGGTAAGGGCCAGCTTGTTCTCGGTCTTCTTCCTCGTAAAATGGTTGTACATTGATGTGGACCAAAGTACCAAATGTACCACTGGATTTTGACCGAGTGTGAGGCTGTATAAAAGAAGTTAATACGCATACTACAAGGCATACGGCAAAAGATTCATATAATTTAAGTGTCAAGGAAGGAATAGAAAACTCTCTACTCGGCTCCCCCCCGCCCTCAATATAAACCGGCCTCGGCTGACAGGACCGCGTCTCAAGCGGAGAACCGGAAGCGCCTGCGAGTGACAACAAAAACCGTCACCTCTCGCGACTCGTCTACGCAGTCCACCAAATCATCACTTCTAGTCCTTGCTCCAGCCGACCCCACAACCACAGTGGACGGTTTAAAAAAGTAAGCAGACCTGCTAAGCACAGATCTGACAGATGCGTAGCTTGTTGAGCCGTCGCAGACTTACACATAAACGCCATCTGCAGCGGACCCGGCCTTCGAGGTGCGCATATCTCATCGAGTGACAATGTTATTGACACCAGAGCTGCCTACTTGCAGTGATATTCGACGTAAACAAAGTATGCAAGTGATGAAAAAAATGACCTTTGGGAAAAAGTCTGCTACACGACTGTGCCCCCTCAAGTAAACCCGACATGCGCGCTTCCGCCGAGTAACAAGGTGTCCGGTTTTCGGACTATGGTAGAAAACCCATCGTTTCTGGACGCAAACAGACACCCCGTCCACTAAACTAACCTGCCCGCTGCTGAGCAACAGAAGCCGCCAAGAAGTTACAGGTAGAATCGGCATGAAAAACAGGATCGTGAACAAAATGTACGAAGCAATGTAAGATAACCCGGTTAGGTATGTTGGTTCAGGGGAATGAGGTAAAAGTGAATTCGATAAGAAAGTTATTACAGTTGGCCAGAAGACGAAGTAATTTCCCAGGAAACTGGCTACACCAGAGGCGCAGCGGTTAGAGGATGCCTTTTGTCCTAGTTTTACAAATGAGCACAAGGTTAAGCTCATCCAGATACCGGCGTCAGTCCGACCAAAGGCTACCATGCGCAGCGGGATGGTGAAAATCAAAGACCGATTAGGTCCCAGTGAAAAGTCAGGCCTAGTGAATCATACCCCATGCCTAAACTGTCCTTGAAATTACTCAGGTCATACTGAACGCATGATCGGATTGTGCATACACGAACAAGAGCTGGCTGTGAGACGGGGTGACGAATTATCTTAAGCGGCTGCCCACGCCTTCGCATCCCCCATGGAAATCTCCCATGCCGGAAGTAAGACAAGCCGAGAGCTAACTAAAGCCTGGACCTCGGGAGAGAAGGAGAGAGGGCTCAATCGATGCATCGATCTGGTGCCGGCGTACAGTGCCCTGCGCAGTCACCTCCAGATCTGCGTCACTGATCGTTGATTGGCAAATACCTCCCTAAATCTGTCGCCTGTTCTGTTGCTGCTTTTACCTATTACAATAGACTCCTGCGCGAGTTTGAAAGCTCGAGGAAATAAACAAATGGTTCCGGCGCCCGACCTTTGTTTTTTCTTCGAATTCCTTTCAACTACTTCGTGGGTTGCTGATATCTACGCTGCATGACAGAGTAGTCCATCGCAAATACTATTTTTATTTGCAATCACTGCACTTGTGCCCATCTCTAATGTTCTTGACTTTGTCCTGCTATTGGAATACGGTGAGCGTGAAGAGGTTATGGGGTGGATGGATCACAAGTCTGCTCGCTTTCAACAAATTCCCGTGAAAGTCGTGACAGCGCTCACTTCGTGGCTCAGTGGTGGTCCTTTTCGCCCGCAACGGATAAACTATCGGCATCCAAGCGTCCTACTGTTGGGCTCTGTCTAATTGAAGTCTAACTCCTGCTAGCTGGGAGGAAAGCGGATGTGTGGCATGAAAGGGCGAGTTGGGAGACACCCAGACGACTACTGACGTCGATTCTACGTTTAGCCTGCTTGGCTTAATTCGGTCAGTGGCACATAATAGGCAGGTGAGAGGAGAATGAGGTCGACTCCGCACGGCTCCTTCTCCCTATAAAAAATTTGGTGCACTTAAGACAGTACAGTACTTAAGAGTAGTAGTGACCTTGAGGGCTGTAATGTGACGGGATAATTCAGTTCCGCGGACCAAAAATCCACGTTAAGAGGTTCCCTCGCCGAGGTCTTACCGCCATTTTCATCACTGCGATATCCGAGTTTAGTGAAGTCTGATGCATGAATTGGTGCAGCACGCAAGACACAAGGTTGACTGCCTTGTTAACCACTACGTCAACGCCCATTTCCAGTTATCTTGACTTAGTCGTGTCACTAGGACACACATAGAGAATAAGGTCAGTGCCATCACTGGCAGTTTGACCGTCGCAAGCGACAACACCTGGCGTGTGTTCAAAGAAGTGGGCGCGGTAACGGTGGCTTGCGCGTGAAATTAAAGTGAGGCATGTTTGCGGAGTATCTACCGCACTCGAACGATCTCTCTTTCTTCCCTCGCCCACCTTGCTCCGATGGTAAGACAACGTCAAGATGACCAGAGGTGGGCGTGGGTGCAGTGGCCGACAAAGCTAAACAACCCGTCTACGCTTGCCACCCACGACCTGCTTCCGGCTACACGTACTAGGCCGCAATACGGTCGACTCGGACATCACATCGGCGGAAATACCATATATGACACATTGAGAAAGAGCCGTTGTTCAGTTCTCTAGTCATCCCAAAATGTTGCTATGTGGACCGAGTTAACCCGTCCACTGACAAGCTTTCGGCATCTTCACTGTAGCCCATTTCACACGTGGGCCGTCGCTGCTCCCGTAGTGACTCTCACTGATTCCTACTGACAAAAATAACTAATAACCAACACCCCGGAAGATATGGTACACAAAAGAACGTGGGTAATTTCTTAAATCCGACTGTTGTGCAGGACTGGACTGACAGTGGCAAAAAAACAGAACCAGGCCTTTCTATCAACCAGAGACATGACAAGGCATTGCGGTTAGTTAACAGGAAACTGCCTCTATGTGTGGCTGCAGTACAGGTCAACGCAGTTGTTGCTGGGTCGGAAAACTGGTTCTCTTAGAACGATTGGCCTTCGTAAAGTCCGTCCAGTGTGCGAATCGTGGCCGTCCGGCTGTCCGAAAACCGCGTTTGACTATGACTAATGTGCCAGTGATTGCTGGGAAGGGGTGGTTCGGTCGGGGGATGGCTCTCTCCAGTTCCCGGACTCTAATGTAGACGAGTTCAGGGTTATAAGATCGTGTCGGAGAGCGGGTAGAGCCTTATTTGTTGGTGGACAACATTAGCTGTGCCCGAATACGGCTTGCGACCTCTCTCTAGGCGACTTTTCCAAACCAGTGCCCGCTCAGATGCCAAGGCATAACTGTTGCGACTGCTTATCGTCCAAGCCCGAAAATCCGTTTAAGTCCGCATTTGCACCCGGGCGCCAGCTGACTGACTTCAACTGCGCTGACGATATCGCCCTCTTTGTTATGATGACCTAAAAACGCATTGTCGCGGCGACGTGTACTGGGTGTCCTGGGCTGGCAACCACGTTGCAGTTGTACGGTCACACCAAGTTCATCGATGCGTTTGGATGAACATTGCACAACCTACAATAACGAGTATACCCTGAAGCACACACGCTGTCCGCAGTTACCATACAATGAAGATGTAGTGCAGGCGACGCCAGCTGGACCCGGTAGGGCAGGTCCGACCATGGTACTAAGAAGTGCCTATAAACAGTACACTGACAGTCCCCGCCGAACGCATCAATGGTCCTGGTAGCTACTTCTGCTTCGCCTTGTCTTGGCTCACAGCCCTCATCTGTGAATCCACGAAACCGACTAGTGCAACAGAAGCCAACGGGAGATGCTGAGGGACTGGCTGATTCGCACTGATGAGGAATTTCCTCGCTGTCGCCAGAACAGTCTACGGTCCACAAGTCAAGGGACTGGAACTGCGTCACTGCTGAGCACGGATGGAGCAGCCCTTCTGACGCAGGAGTCACAGATTCTGGAGGGCTGGGACGCGCACTTCCAAGGTGTCCTCGACCACCTGTCGACAAAATATGAAGAAGTCGTCAATTAAATGCCACAAGTGGAACCAACGACGGCCTTAATAGTCCGCCTTCTCTTCCTTAAGCAATCAGAGTAGTGCAACAACTGCCCAGCTGAAAAGCATCGGCAGCTGACACGATTCCAACCGAAGTCAAAAGGAAACGCAGCGGGGATTCCAAAAACACGGCGGAAGCATTGGCATGACCTTTGTGGTCCGCTGACTACAGGAATCGTCAGGAAATGAGGACCAACCTCTACACCACCTTCGTCGATATGGCGAAGGCCTTCGGTACAGTAAATCGTGATGGACACTGAAAAATCATGTAGAAGTTCGGATATCCTGAGCGATTTTCTCAGAGGGTGAGACAATTTCACGAGAGGATAATGGGTCGCGTCACAGACAACGAGGCGGACTTTGAAGAAGGATGAATTCGGACCGTATATTCGCTCCCAAAGCATTCGGTCTCATGTTTTCCGCCACGCTGGTGGACTCCTACAGTAAGAGCGGCCGGGGATCGACATTAATTGCCGAATCGACGAGCAACTGTCCAATAACCGTCGCCTGAAAGCACCTTTGGGGGTGTCCTAGGACAGCGTTCACGAAATATTGTCCGCAAAAGGGGGATTCATTTCCACGCCACACCAGCGTATTTGTCACCAATAGCCTGGTGCGCCTCGAAATTATCACGATGCCTTGCCTCGGAAGGCTGCCAGCTGACTGGTTAACTCGGCCCTTTTAGTCAGTACTATGCTCATTTGGAGTGATTGGCTCGAAGACTGGGCGTCAGGCTCGGTAGCCTCTCTTCAATATGGCTTCTATGGCACTTTCACGAGCGTGAGATGCAACCCCCCTCCTACGAAAACCTGGTACATTTTGCGGGAACCAAGTCGTGTGCGGCGCGTGAAGACAGGCAATCTAGCTTTGCCAGCCACTGCGCCCAAGTCCACCATCAGTCGCCTTGACAGCGTCGTGCCATCTAAGGCTGGTGGGTGAGGGACAAGAGCGTGCGGTAGATGCTGTGCATTTGTGCGCCACTATCAATGGATTCGCGCGCAAGTTGCCGACGCTGCGTTCATTCAGTGGGGCACATGGAGGCCGTCGTTGTTCGCAACGGTTCAACGCTCTTTGTTGCGGCTGAATGAGGGCGACAAATCAGTCAATTTGTGTATCACCCCTAAAAAGACCAAAGCTCGGTCGAGTTGCATTTCTGACCAGTAAAAGGCACCTTTCGGAGTTATGACCTCTGCTTTGAAGTAGTGGATAGTTTCAAGCATCTCGCGGCAAAGTTGCTGCCAACTGGGTAGTGCAAGATTTCGATGATATCCCCATCTCTCCATGAACATTCGCGTGCGTTGGTCATCAGTCCGGTCGGTCCTCTCACGCGGTTGTAATACTGGACTGTGCGCATAGAAGACGTGCGAAAACTTTGAGAACCCACCTTCGAGCGAAGCACGCCGACTCAGTCTAGAAGGATACAGCGCAAAAACACAGAAAAGATATTTGAAGTCATCCAAGAATGACTAAAGGAGGTGGCTTTGGCGGGTTCTTTATACCCCATCGCATGAGTTCACTGTTGTTGTCCTTGGTCCGACGAAGCTGTCTACCTGAAGGTGACGAAGAGACTAATTCAGAACCTGGCTCAACAATGTCAACCAAGAGCAGATGTTGATTCTTTTATCTTCGGCGTTTGGTACCCGCAGCTGAGGAGGAGGCGGCTGGGTCGAGCTTTTCAGATATTTCTCCGCAAATTATAACGTGTGGAGGTACAATCCGCGCGGCAGGATAGATCAGACATGCCACAGCCGTGACGAGTACGAGTAGTAAGTGCTGAGGGGTTGGGCGGAGACGTCTAATTTCGTGTACCTGAACTAGATGAAACAATCCCCTAGCCAGGCCGCGCCATGCAATCGCGGGCAGGTTGGCTAAGGCCTAACTGGATTTTTGGACGACCGGAGAACTATGGTCCGCGCGCGTTGGATAGACTTGCAGGACACCATTGAGCGTTCGGAAGAATAATTTACCGCCCAAAACAGCAACATCACCACAGGGCTGCTTTTTTGCCTCGACCACATGCAGTGGGTGAGGTGGTGGAACAAATATAGATGATCAGTTTGGGACACCTCGAACGTCATTGCACATTCTACTTATTAATTTGACGCACTCCAGGAAAGTTTTTTTTTCTATGCAGAGTACGCTTTTAAGTTATTTTATCAACGAAAATGTTTGCAATTAAGGGCGGAAACCAACATAACCCTTCAATTAAGCGACTGTCTATGTTAATCACCATCCTAAGCTAGATCTGCGTAGTTGACGCGTTTTACCAGTAGAGGGCATTAATGCAAACGAGAGATTTGTCAACACTTTTGTCGTCAACTGGAAACTTGATTTTTCAGCCCGCGTAAATCAGGTGAGACAATATGTGGATGAACACGTTATGTTCAGAAAGCTGAAGTTCTTCCATCTTCTAAGATCCTGATCTGTAAATCTATGCAATTTTGTGCCCCGAAGCGAGGTAATCACGCCTGTAGGCAATCTTTCCTTTTGACAGATCCGTAATTCGTAAATATTGAGATATGCAACCGTGAAAAGGCCCATCATCATGCGGCAGTTTAGAATTTTTAACAGATGGTAGGATACGTTTTGCGTGGTCTAATCTCTGCTGATATATAAGTTTAAAATGGAATAGACACAGTGTCAGCTGTTTGAGAACTATTTTACTGTTCATATGGCCACTCTGACGCATATCATTTATTATCGTAGAACGGATCCTGAAAGAAAAAGGCATGACAAGTGGCAGTCTGTCGTTTCCAGCAAAAGAATCACTAATATGCGTGACGGAAGTGCATAGGCGGGTCAAATGTTCCAATTTTCCCAGACCTCACTTTGGAAAAGGATGAAGGAAGTGGACATTCAAAAGCGAAATCGCCCAGCAGGGCACATTTTGAACAGAACTTATTATGGAAGGCTTCTCGTCTGACCAGGAGCGAACTTATTAGAGGCCTTTATTGTAGATGTTCCCTTTTTTAGGCGATTAGGTTTCATGTTTAGGTGCGCCGACAAATAGAACCTACATCGCCGTCTGGATAAAAAGGACTCCCAAGAGCTCACCACCTAAGCCAAAGCTTTCGAGAACTCTTATTTTGAAGGTTGAGACAAACGTAGACCCTAGAACCTCCCATTTCGGGCAATCTGTTGTGGACCGCAAAATATTTACGACAGTTAAAGGACGCTCAGCGGACTCCACCGTTGTCAAAAGGCACACAGTAATTTTGAGGAAGAAAAATTCCCTCGGTAAACAGAACATGGCATACTTATGAGCGCATCTGCTAATCATACTCCACTGACCGATCTCTCGGCATTTGGTCTTATGGAGACTTTTATTCTCATGATGTCCCTGTCGCACTGGTCAATTGCATCTCGTAGAATGCAAAGACCGAAGAAATTACACTGAATTCTCATGACATTCTCTTGAAACAAATGGCCAAACATCAGATAGTTGACTAGCTGCCACATTGTACATTACACTAATTCTTGAAGGATACTTACTTTGGGGACTAGTTAGACGGTTTTTTAAATGACGTGAATATGCCGTTTTACTCATTCGGCTGTTTGTATGTACTTTTGAAAATTAAGTTGAATTAAGGAAATTGTTATTTCCATAATCAAAGTAATATTACATCCAACACTTCTTTTATGCTTCTATTTGACTAAAGATCCTTCAGCATTAACTGGAGCTTTTAGGCAATGCAGTTAGCTCGGTTTCTGATTGGTTAGAGATTTATCGTGAAATTACGCACATTTCGTGCGCTGGGGCACCCAATGTGTATATCAGCAGGACGATCAGTAATAACCTAGTCCCAAGAAGGAGTAATAACGGCAACTGCACTTTTTAAAGGCGGCAAGCATAAAGGCTTAAACACCCAAAGAAAACGCAGAACACGATGCAATCGCTTAAAATGACCAGAACAAAAGAAGGTGGTAAGAGGCCCCGACAAAGGGACTGCCATCTATCCGTACGAGACGACCAGAGTATGGACTGCAGAAGGAGGGGTTTCAATGTTTGGGCGTGTGAAACTCTCGTAGCTTGTCTTTGATTATGACAACCACCGGAGAGTGAGCCTTCACAGAAGCTGCTAGAGGAAGTCCTGACTAATTTCCACACAAAAAAGACGAGGTGATTATGCTACTTACTCAAGGTAAAGGCGATCGGCGCGGAGAAATCCCTTGAAATCGGTCATCCCGTGGTCCGAAAGGATAAGGAAATGGAGATCGGCAAAATCTGGATGATCTATGCTGCGGAGCACGTTTGAGACAGCTTCATCAATATCATTCAGCGCACTTGAACGAAACTGAGGTGATAACGGACCGTAGTGGTGAGCCATATGATCCAGATCACTGCAGTAAATGTCTACAAGGTTAGGAGAGAAAACCAATTCAAGAGCCTTCCCTCCAACCTTTACCTACTTCAAAGTACATCAAATTGCAGGGGGTTTGAGAGGATAGGAGTACCGGACTTAGAAACAAGTTAACATGAGTGTGGTGGTAGCGCTTCTTGTAGCCAAGCCACTAAACAAAGGGAAAACTAAGACATTCATAAACGGACCAGCAAATGTGCAAATCTGACTGCATCCTTGATGCGCGGAATGCAGTCCAACTTGAGAACAATGTGAAAATCTGGCTAGAAGCTTTTTCCTATGATTAGCAAGCACAAATACGGGTAAGTTGGAAGCAAATAACTTAGGGAAGTTGAGGTTCTGTTTTATAAGCTAACTAAGGACCGGCTGATGTACACGCGGGTGGGGGATTGTTGGACTCCTATATGATAACTTGAGTGGCTAGGCGTTTAGAGGGCCGAAACAATAGTGGGTCATAAGGTGGTGGAAGCCCAAAAATTGGCTGGTCACTGACGTACAAGGCGTATGAGCAGTAAAAAGGCCACAAATTGAATCCGTATTATGACGCGACGCATTTTACCACCATCAAGGAAGTTTTCGTTCGGAATCACTGTCATGGGGTTCGGACTAGGATTTGAACTGTATGACATACCCTTAACTTGCCGACACAAGCGAAAATGCGAGTCCCAGAATGCAGTTAAGGAGTAGGCGCCATTTCTGGGACAAGGGCTTTATTCGTCTGACGTTTCGGATTCACGCTCAAACCGATCACCAGAGGCACCATCAGATACGGGTCATTCATGCACAAGGGGTTGCATGAATTATAGGGTGCAGTCGTTGTCACCGCATACCTATGAAAATCAACGGCTCCCCCCTTCAGCGAGGATGGTTGGTGATAATCGTTCGGTGGTCGGCATTCAAGTCGATGAGGCTGAAATCCTCATGAGAGGTGACAATCGCGTGAGCAGCGAGCTTCCGAGTCATGGTTCACTATGCTCCAGTCTATTAACAAGTGCAATGACCTCCTCCCTCCATATTCGGTGCAGAGACTTGGCCTGGGCAGAGTAATTAGCCATACGGGGAGCGCGCAGGCAAACACCGTTTCCAACGCCGGTGTCGATGGGTCAGATCATCGGGTGGTCACCAAGCCACTATCCAACGGGTGATGAATTTCCAGACATTAACGAATCGAATGCCGGTCATCAGGCAATTAACGCACTAAGGGCAACCATCCTCAATA
>CACRXP010000123.1:992463-1004558 GCA_902702965.1 Spirometra erinaceieuropaei
ATGGGTTCGGGAATGAATTTGAAACGTCCAGCAAATGACGCTCTTGTTCCAGTGATCGCGCCTACTTCCGCTCATGCCCTCAACTCTCGACGACCGTCTGTATCATACGGAACGCGAGTGATATTACGAAGCCTGCGGGAACCAAAACATCCGAACTTACACCAGCGGACTGAATGTCCCGTACAAATTGGCCTTTGGGACGCACAAAATCTTGTGAAACAGACTGAAATCCAATCAGGAATGGGCGCACACCGATCTAGCGGACGCCCGACGCAAACAAGCTCCTGCCACATTGGTTGCGGCAGGTTAGGGTATGACTGATTGATTTACCTACCAGGTAACTCCACATCCAACATCTATTTTGGATCTAATCACATCCAGAGCCCACCTAGAAGGCTATTTTAACTGAGTGGGTTTTCTCTGCTTATTCGATCATTTTTAATCTGCTTCCCAGGATGATTTTTTACACTTAGGTGGGACTACAACGGAGTTTCTATCTAGAATTCCTAACTGCCGTGAGCCTGTCTACAAATTGCACTATGACAAGCTATTCGCGCATGCTACCCTATCATTCTTTATGTACACCAATACGGTAGGAACAAGTGGGCCATCAGCTGTTTTCATACTGTTACTGTACTAGTCTTCCGTGCCATCACACCCGGGGTCTGGCATTTGTTTGGGTTATCGCACCACCCTCCCTGGTTAATCTGTTATCAGTCTACCTGTACGCAATGACCCTGCGTTGGCCTCCTCTGAATTCTGTTCCTTTCCCGGTTGCTAGCTAAACTGTGAATCGATTGAGCCAGTAAATCAAGAAGTAATTTTAAAATCACCTTGGGGACTGTGTTTGAGTGCTTGCTTTTGTTTAATTTTCTGTACTCGGTAGTGGTTCACACGCAAACCTTTCTCTATACCAACATCGCATTCAAATTGCGCACCAACTTAGTTGCCCGTGGGTACTAGCCGTTTGCAATCCCGTGACATTACTTTTTCCCTTCGGTTCAGATCTACGCGCTCATTTCGTCATTGGAGGCAAATTTTCGGACCTGATTTGTATCACCTGAGGGATAGGGCACGCCTCAGCCAGGCGTGGAAAATGTGTACTTTCAGAGTCAAGTGCTGTAACTGGCGTATTCCCATCGCGTCAGTTGGGCGCAGTGAGTGCGTATGAACTCGCATGGCCAAGTCGATTGCTAAAACAGTACCCCATACTTTTGGCGGTCTCAACCACCACTGTGGATTGGACTGTTACCGTCGGCATTATAGGCGAGATTTCTTCCTCTCTCCCCTACATCGGCAATAATGAAAATTGGACACATTATCGCCTTCAAGTCCTTCTCCGACGCGCCTATCCATGCCTTTGTTGTCCATCTCATATGCATTTGCAACCAGACAGAGGCGAATCGCGCGAGGGCTCCAAAAATGAACTGACGGACTCATTCATGACAAAACAGGCGCCTTTCCCTCGGGCGTAGTACAAGAACTGCGTCATATCTGTTGGAGTTTCTAGGTCCTGGCATTTCGACCACGTCTGCCTTAGGTCTAGACAGATTTGCCAGGCTTTCAACACACTAAGGAGTATAGGACCTGCACGAGACCGAAAGCTCATGCTAATGCAGGTACTGTCTCAGTGGCCACGCGCTCATCTTTCCGCGCGCATGTTCGCTCCAAGCAGACGAAGGGGTTCTCACATGCTGTGCTTAGTCGTTGATACGAGGTTCTTTTGCACGAACAATCGTATGGGTATACGAAATGGAACTGAGTGGGGATTATGTGAGGGACTATCACAAGTGTGGCTCTTCAAACAGGAAGGCAGAAAAGAGGGCATCACCAAGATTTGGGAGCGGCGTTGCGCTATGATTTTCTCGATCAGGACGTGATGATGTTTGCGCCCTGTGGGCTGCACGACGGAAACTTTTGAAATCAAGTTTGGATATAAAGTGTGCGGCCAACGCGTCATCTTGACTGTGGAGTCCATTTTGCGTTCATCAATTCAACCTTAGATATAATAAGAGTAAGGGACGAGAACTTCAAAATAACAGGAACTCGCGGATTTTTGCAACAAAAACTACACACGACTGTGATGAATCAGCGAAATTCGCAAGTGCGCGCCTCTATTTTTTGACGCTATGAATATCCCAGCTAGATGATGATTATTCTTAGTCTTTCGAGAGTGCAGCGAGTACGAGAAAATGTGAATTAATGAGGTATCGAAATGGGTGATTTGGTAAGGAGACCTTTAGTCCGCTATTCCATTTTGCGAATTCACCCACTTATAGTACAACCCCCGCGTCCCAGAAGTCGACTTTAAATACTCGAAGGCTTGGCAAAGAGAGAAATAGTCTCGATATGACACACGCAAAACTGATCTAGGAGCTCCATATAAATAACGTCGAATCTGACCGAAAGGTTCGCTGCGAAGGAATAATGAAATTGGCATGTTTTTACGTTAATGTAGCTGAAGGACTGGTTGGAACTGCGTTGTCATCATGGTTACTGATTACCGTAAATAAAGGCAGATATTTTAGGCGGGGGACTGGACATTGAGTAGTGCGGGTCAAAACGGGCCGTAAAAGGGGCACATGTGTATGTAGCTGAGTTATAAGGACGTCTGCAGCCAACACAGATCTGAGAATCAAGAGACAAGAAGAGCACTTTAAAAAAAGCAATGTAAAGCCGTAAGGCAGCAGAAGCGCGTTTGCAAAAGCCATTAATGAAAAAGCGGTTGGTTCCACAGGAACGCGAAATGCAACTTACAACTAGCGTACCGCAAGTTCTTAGTCCTGAAGCAAACCAAATCCGGCGTTTGCCAAAGTATTACCTAAACAATAGTTAATGCTTCCTACGGGCGTGGGAGACGCCTGGAGTGGAACATGCAAGTAGAAGTAGAGCATGTAAGAAGGAGGCAATGACAGGTGTCAAAACTTACTGGCAAAATCTATGAGACCATTTTTCATATCTGATAGAGCCTTGGTAATGGTGGTGTTCAGAGATTCATGCTTTTCAGGAGGAGCGATACAGCGCAGATTCTCTGAAAATACACCTGCGGAAATCTTGTCCGAACAGAATGGGAAGTGGTACAGACCAACGCGCATACCCTTTTGAGCATTAAAAATAAAAATATGTAAGATTTGTGTGGATTGCAGACAGGATAAAGACAAGGATCACGTCTATCTCTATTATTAAAAGAACAACATAATAATGCGATGGAGACTGAGGGTTTGGAGGGAACAATTTTGTTTGCTTCGGCAGACAAAAACCTAACTGGTATTATTTACGGTCGCAAAGACGCAAACAGAAAAAGTGAAGTAGGAGGCTACCAAGGCCACAGACGTTGGCAACTGTTTGCTAAGGAACTGAGAAGCGAAGATAAAAGAGACTATATGAACTTTGGGTGACCCTCTTAATTCACAAATGATATAGGTTTGGACCATTTAGTAAGGAAGCGAATAAAGGAAGGCATCACAGAGTACTGGCTAGAACTTTTTTGTTTTAACACTCGCGTCTTGTGAAGAAGACAGGAAAAACGTTGGGCTTCACCCTCAATCAAACATCAGGTCGAGGAAATTTTTAAAAAACGGAGAGGTCATTTTCGGGATGAATCCTGTCAGGTCATTAGGTTCTAATAGACGAAACCCTCGAGTTAAACTGAGAAATTTTGTCAGACATTGCTCTGGAAAAAGACGAAGGGTAACTATTCAACAACCTGACGGGCAGCGGCGTGCCAAAGCAGGTCGGGGTGCGTGTAGTTCGGGCTGAACTGCCCACTGAAAAAATCAGGGTGTGGACGCATGTGACCTAAAAGAGAACAAAGTAGCGACCATAGCCTTTGGCGTAGAAAAAGAGCAAATTTTTGAGAAAACTGGTAAAATTTTGCATCAAAAAGAGCGATTAGGCAGCTTCTACGAGTTCACCTGGCGTTGGCAGGCAAATGCAAGACGTTTTTCTCAATCAAGAAATGCGGAATAAATTTAGTGCACCATCTCGCAACGTTTATTTTTGTGAGAAAAGCTCCACAATCCTCTGAACTACTTTCAATTTTTCTCCAAAACGAGGATGTTTTACGAAACCGTGGTATCCCGAAAATTTGACGCTTGTTCAGGAATAAGCGGCCAAAAGTTCGTCTCCCAGCGTACAGTGCACAAATAAGTCGCTAATTTAATTGCATCTGCTCGAAAAAAACTGAGCAGAAAATAAAGGATAGCAGCTTTAATCTACGGTTGCCTCCTAATTTTGACTAACAAACTAGGCGCTAGGATGCAAAACGTATAGAAGTTAATCCAGGATTCAAAGGAAGACGAACATGCTAGAGTGAGAGTTTTTTTGATTGGGTTGGCAGAAAGCTACATCCAATTTTAGATTTTAACAAAAATCTTCAGGATATATTGGCCAGCTTCCCAGAACTTGCTTGTAAAGGAGATGCTCTTGCGTTGAAACTGCAAGGAATTTGGCTCGTAAACTACCAAGTGGGCACTGCTAGGTAAATAGGGATTTTTCGATGGGGAGTTTCGACTACCAGAGACCAAGTCTACACTTTAATTTCTACCGTGAATAATTTTACATTTTTTACAAAACTGTGCTTACCAGCGAAAAGAGCATGCATGTTCGTATGACAGTCAGAAGGGAAGACCGGTTTGATGTGCTGGACCTTGAAACTTTCCGAATTTAGCCGACCTAAACCAGGTAGTTCTGTGTCGTTGAAGTAATCCCAGCGAAGACCATCCACAAAGAGTGTGAGAAGTCTGCTATACGGCAATGAAGTATGTGCGGAAAGGACGAAAATGTTCGTGGGAATTAGAAGCGCGATGAAGAAACAGAATTGCATCGTCTAAAATGTTGTTGAGCTGAAACAATTCAAAATATTTGCATTGTACAGCGGGACGAAAATGGAGAAGTATATCCAAAAAAACAAGCGGGCTCAAAATATCTATTTGTATACATTCAAAGGTACAGCTTAATCAATTCATCACTAACAGCGGACGGTGTGAGGATTCCTAAGTCTGTGACGAGTGCAGTAATGTAAAGCGGGTTTGTGTAATCAACCGAGGGTATATCCTTGTCCACCACAGACACTTTCTGCTTCTCCACCTTATGCCATACGTCATTCATTTCCTCGAACACATCATCTTCGTCTTCAGTAGGTTTGACTTCGTCGAGCATAGTCTTCGAGCGTATTTCCCTGAGTTTTGATGCCCTCCACTTCAGTTCGTCAGCGATATGTCTCTGGTCGAGTGGATAGACGCGTAAAAACTTGAAGGACTCAACCATAACATAAACCGGTTTTCCAAGACTATGTGCGATCATGCACATGGTGCACGAGCCTAGCGCATTCAAACAGCCACCACTCTCAACGACGGCCTCAGCCCCTACAACAACGGCGTCAATCTGTGGCATTAAATAGGCGACAGCAGTGTCCGGGACAAGCGTGCAAGAAACGCCCGATTTCATTAATTCGCCAACCATGTGCACGCCAGAGGAACTCGGCATGCATTCCGTTACGTAGCAGTGAAGTTGTCGACGGTTCATTGAAGATTTAACAAAATGGACAAGTGCTTCAACAACAACCCGGGAGTACGAGTTGATCAGGAGTCGGGCATTGTCCGCAAAAAGAAGGAGGGCGTTTGCTGAGATCTGCTGACGACATCGCGAAATCTGGGATGGGAAATGAATAAAGTCACGACGGGACACGTAAAAAAGTGATTAGGTGCGAGGCCACCGCGACTTACTTTTCTAAGAAATACATCAGCGCGCTCAAGAATGACCCTCTTGCATCCTTCAAAATCACCGACGGTATCCAAAACTGCTAAAGTGATGAACCTCTGGAAGAGTTCACACGCCGATTTGACGGATGAATTGCTCTTGTCGGTTTCCCTCATTTGTTTAACTGCATCGTTAATAAGGTCGTCCAATCCCTGGACGGTGAGAACATCACTGCGTTTAATGAGATTTATAAGTAATTCAATAGCAACTATCGCCTCGGACTTGCTGCTGTCGACTTTACAGGCACTAACGAACTTCTTCCCTATATCCATTGCCAAACGGTCAAACAGCCCAGTCAGATAACGAACGACCTTACAGCCGCAAGACCAAAAACATAATGCACAGGACACAGTAAAACACAGCGCCCGCGTAAAAGGTCGCGTCGATATCCAAAACGAAACGACCTAAGGTTTGCCAGACAAATAAGTACGAAAATTGGCAATATCTAACATGGGTGATTTAAACAGTTTGGAAATTGCCTTCGACATTTAGCGTACGGCATTGTAGTTATGGTCCTTTGGTCGTTGTCATGGGTTCGAATTTGTGCTGCATCACAGTAAATTCAATCAATGAAACATGTTCTCGACTACATTTTGGTTCTTTACTTTAACAATGTCTTTTTAAAGGATAGCCAACCTCCATAGTGTAATTAACAAACAATGGTCTTCGTTCTTATGCATTCAACGCTACTAGTATCGCCTCGATTAAGATCCGTCTTGCTTATATTTTGGACTACCTGTTAGAGTTACAGAATGCTAGATTAAAGTCCATCATAAAAGTATGAGTAATTTTAAAAAGGACCATTCAGAGACATTCTAAATAGTTTTAAGCTTGCGTATACCTTCCGTCATCGGTTTTCCTCTAGGTATGGTCACAAAATCCCTCCATTTTTAAATGACAATAAGTGGTTCTTCGTCGACAGGATTGGCAAAGGAAAATTGTTTAGTAAATACGGCGCGATTACAGTGTCGCAGCACTGAAGAAAACTTTTTCCCCCGTCCACCAGTCGAATGGTAATGGTGGTAGGAGCGGTTGAACGGGTAGGACCTTTAAAACGTACCAAACAGCAAGGAATATAATATGCGATAATCAGAAAATTACTCTTACGCCGAAATGTGTTCAAATGCATCAAAATGACCTCATAAATGACCTTTGGACTGAGAAAGCAAACTATGAGAAGGCAGGAAAAGACCTAGCACATCATGCGTTAACGCTATTTGCCGGATTAGAACCTAAACCGTATTGGCCTGCGGACCGACCAATCGGCAGGCGTGAGGGCGTGTGTTGTTAGCGCTTTGCAAGCAGAGTTTATGGCTGAGGTTTTTCCGTTTTCTCAGAGAAGGACAACGGCAGGGACGCATCGGGTGCGCGATAGTAGATATGGTCAAAGGATGCCATTGTGCTGTCCACCATACGCATACGACTTCCATGGCGGAAGGCCTAACCAGAGTGAGAAACGGTAGATTATCTTAGGCAAGTCCGCTAACTTTCTTATGGCTGCGAACAGGTAGGACGGGAATGTAGTATGTAGCATGCCGTATTGGGAGGCATATCCAACCCAGAGTAAGTGTTAGCGGAGATTGTATAATGTTGGCATTTCAAAAAAGTGTTCACGCTCACTCCTTAACTGCCTACACACTGGTTAATGAAGTAACTAAGTGACGTGGTAGGAAAGTGATTAGGGAAGTATTTGGTGGAACGCCAGTAACGCCCGTAAGGTAGGTCGGTCGAAAAAACTATCTGATGACATGACGCCTATGCGATTTAGTTGAATAACAATACCAGACATTTACGAATACATTGGACCGGTATGGCATACTATTAAGTTACCTACGTATCTTACTGACGTGGAAAACTACTTTTCTGACGTCTTACGATTTGATCTCGCTAAATGTGCTATGCGTTAGTTCTTAAAATAAATTCTACAGTTCATCAAATCGCAAGGGAATGTTTAAGTTTACAAATTTTGGACATTCCTTCCTAGTGCATATGTCGCGTTTCGCCATCTGCCCACATGACTAACCCTTCTGTTATCATAGACCTCGTCTAAATACCTTGAGGAAATTCGTTTTATGTGTATAAAGGTGCGTGCGCCAGCTGGTAACTATGGAACGCATCAGCAGCAGTCAGGGGAACTAGAAGGTTTATTAACTTGACATCACGGATTCTCACTCCAACCCGTCCGCGATCGTCTATGATAGTGGGATCGAGGGAGAATGCGAGACGTTAAGCGGACAAACTTTGTTTTCAAGTGATCGTAGTACCTGCAGTGTACATTAAATGCACTAGCGCATTAAATGTTTACAGAAATTTCGAAATGGGCTTTCGATCCCAGGAGATGATATGCAGTAGACGGGCTAACGCGTGAAATGTAAACTGAATTTCTGTACTGCATTTTCTTTTCGAAAGGACTACCTTAGTAACGTTGCAGAATTAATCATCATTCAGCATATATACAGAAGATATCAGTTAACCCGGCATGTTATCTTTCGAAGGAACTTCTTCTTGGCTGCATGTAAAACCACACTTTATGAAAAGTGGCTACTGAAGTAGCATGAATTTTTCGCATTGATTTTCTATGTCCCTAAAAATTCAATTATTTTTCATCAAAATATGCATAAAATATGCGGTTTTTTAATCATTTGGTACAAAACGACGTCTTCTTCCAATTTTATACTCAAAGAAAAGATATAATTCGGTTGTAAAAAGTTTCTAGTAATGAAATTTTTTATAACCGTGGAATGCCCTTTCATAAAACATCGCGTCACTGCATTAATCGATCTTGCTTGTAAAGTTTTCAATATGGCGCAATCCCACTGGTGAATTATATGAACTCCCTTATGGTCTCCTCTAAATTCCATAGAGAAAGGTACGGTTTTCCGTACGCGGAAAATAGATGGCTTGCCGTTTATAAACCCTAAATGCAACTTCAACGGCAAGTCAACTTCAAAATTGCACGGAATTTGGAAAAATCTTTGAAAACTGAATTAGACCTTTCCTCTGAGTATAAAATCTAGAAGAGGACACAATATTCTATCAGTGAGTAGAAGAATGAGTAAGTTCATGCACGTTTTCCATGAAATATAATTGAATCTTTAGGGGCATCGAACATCAATTAAAAACATCCCGCTACATAAGTAGCCATTTTCTACGAAGTGTGGGTTTTGCACGCGGCCAAAAAGAAGTTTTTTTGAAAGCCAGCATCCCGAGGTTACTGAATTACTATCGACTGGCACTTCAAGAGGAATAATGTTTCAACCCTATCTAAGTAATCTTTTGGAAGCGAAAACGCATTTTATGATTTCGGTTGACATTTCATGAGTTAGCCCACATACTATAGGTAGGGCTATAAGATTAATTACAGCATATAACAATCACATGATATATTAGTTACTTCGGGAGAACCGGTTTTTGAACAACCTTCTTTCCGGCCGTCAGAATAAACTGCACTCCGTGTAAACGTGACCACTTTAGCAGCATAATTCTTTAATAATCGATTTTGATACCCTTATAATATTAACTATATTACATACAAGACAAGCATAAGAATATTAATTCCCTATCTCATTGGGCAGAAAATCACATTTTCCTCGAATATGATACTCGGAAGAAGGATATAAATTGGTTTTAAAAAACTTCAATTTCCCGAACAATTTTGATCGCGGTGCACTTGCCCACAGACCTCCCAAAACTGCACGTCGTACATCTGCCGTGTACGGAATAACTTATATTTTTTTTCAATTTATTAAGAGAATACTAGTGGGGATTTATAAAGTTTAGCAGTGGATTTGAGCTATATCACTAGTTCATATTCACAAGCCATACTAATAAATGCAGAGATGGGATATTTTGTGAACTGGCGTGTCATGGCCTTTAGCAATCTGATACTTAGAAACTTCTTTAAAGCCTAATTACACCCTTTCTTCAAGTACAGAATTTGAGTTAGAAGGAGACGTAATTTTCTTCTAAATAAGTGAAACAAAGAGTGTGTTTACATATGGAGTTTGTAAAATATATTTGAATTTAGTAGGACATTGAAATTCAATGGTAATAATTCGGACTACTGAGGTAGTGCTTTCCACAAAGTGGAGGTTTTACCTACGACCGGAAAGACTATCGCAGGCATCCTGAAGTAACTGAATTAATGCGGGATTATACCGCACGGTAAAGAATACTGCAAGTCAGCCTACGTAATCTTCTTGAGTCGAAACCGGATTTCGGAATTTCGGCTAATATTTACTGAGTTTGCCCATCTACAGTACCTTACGCGAAGAAAGTTAGGAATGTGAGTGAACTATTGAACATATGACGTCTTAATTATAATGTAATTGACAGATTAAATACACGAAGTCAATAACAAGGCCACCATATAAAATGGTGCCATTAATAGTAATTTTTTTGCCTAGGTACCGCTGTGTAGTCTGTTATGGAAGTAAGTCCAGAGTACTTTAATGAGTCTTTCAAATCATGCATCGTCATTTATAAGTACTTGTCGCACCCACAAGTGTGTATGTCATCGTGTACTCATGCAGGCAGTCAATATGTCACCCAGCAAGCGTTTTGAGTGAAATCTGAAGTGAAAACGGTTTGTCCATATTTATAGACCGTGCGGAAAGCGGCGATCAAAGCCTAACCCAGCGCAGTACACCCACTGCAATGAGGCCTAAGGGAAACGAGATGCAGTAGGAGAGAACAACGATTTAAATGAAATAGAAGCGAAGACAAAACAAGGAAAGAGTGGACGGCTTGTAGAGGAGATGCCCTGTCAGATATCAGTGTCGAGAGCAATCAGATATGCTAGTAGTCCTGCTGCAAAGCTAATTGCTCTCGAACACTGCAATTGTCCAGCTCATCCGGACTATGCAATAACGATCAGTGGCAGTATTTTGACATCATACCCATAGAATCCATCGCCTGCCGGTAAGCTAAATAAGTAATTGATGGAGAACTTTTCTAAAAAAACCGTTGGGGGTATAGTCATAGCCGGCATATATGAATTTTCAAGTAAATTTTAGAGCAGTTAGATAGATTCTGTGCATTATTCAAATTTCGGTTGCAGAATAAGTAGTCGCCGTTAGGTTAATACGTGCAACCAACAGTAAGAACGTGTATACAACTGACAAGCGAATAATGTTTCATATGAACATATCAGCGTGTCAGAAAAGTCAGGCAAACACTGGCGCAAAACTATAAATTTCTTCTGCATGTTTTAGGGTCAATGAATGGATCAGGAAACCAGACCGGCAAACACCAGCACGTGGAACAAAATTCAGAACACAAGCGCATAAAAAGGTATATACGGTCGCAGGCAGTTATTGAGCACCGTCAGGAGAACCGTATCATCGTGCGTCAAATGCATTTCATCTGTGGAAAATCAGTGCATGGACGTACTTGTGTGGTTGCCTCGAGCGGCTGGTTCCCCAAGGGTGTCTATGCTAGCTGAGTAGTTGTCGTCGATCTTAGTATTACTGGCTCCTTTCACTCAAACGACTTATTTTTCCCAACCTCATTCACCTAGAAGATAGTTAGGCTGCATTCGCCATTCTTTAGTCTCAATTTTAATTCCGAGACAAGTTCCGGGCGTTTCAGCCGTCCGCTGTGGAGAAGTACGGTTGGAAAACCTGTTTATGTGGGTTTCTGGGGTTGGCATTTTGAGAGGATCAATTTGAATTGCTATTTGCTCTCCAGCATAATTTTGAGAGGACGAGGTGGTAGTATTGCTGTCCTGCCTTCACTCTTTTTTCCTACCCCGAATGCTTTCAGGACTTTTAATTCCATGTCCGCCAGGATAAATTGGTTTAGTGACCAAGAAAAGACGCTAGATCCTCCGAAATACGGTCTTCAGGTCTGACTGTATTCGGTTTAGACGAGCCTGAACAACCAGACACTGTTGGCGGTCACGGGGTTTTTTATTTCGTCTTTCCGGTGCATTCTCCGAATGTGGACGAGGATAATTTACGGGGTCCTCGCTTGGATGCACGCTGTTTCTGTCGACTGACTGTTCCGAGCAACCCCTGAGGGCTGGTTGTGAGTTGAGAGTCTGCTTACGGCGTTTTAATACCCCCTACCTACGAGTTCCTGTCTCCGCATTCAAATATGCGCTCTGTAGGACACTCGGGAGGGTCGCGAGAACAATGGTAGACTGGGGACGCAACTATATCGTCCCTTGGCAAAAAAGAAATATCGTCACTTTAAGCAAGAGGAGTAGGTGAGATGGCTCTCGCGACAGGTAATATTTTTGCGACATCGCTTGGGTCGTTTTGCGTCATAGTCGAGTCTGTCCATATCGGCAGCCTTATTATCGTTGTCCTGCTGTTATCGATACCCGCATCTGG
>CACRXP010000123.1:1004666-1019841 GCA_902702965.1 Spirometra erinaceieuropaei
ATTTCGGTTGCAGAATAAGTAGTCGCCGTTAGGTTAATACGTACAATCAACAGTAAGAACGTGTATACAACTGACAAGCGAATACTGTTTCATATGAAGATATCAGCGTGTCAGAAAAGTCAGGCAAACACTGGCGCAAAACTATAAATTTCTTCTGCATGTTTTAGGGTCAATGAATGGATCAGGAAACCAGACCGGCAAACACCAGCACGTGGAACAAAATTCAGAACGGTTTTTACGGAAGAGTCCCTAGAAGACAATCAGCAGTTTGAAATGGACCGAGACAGCCGGGAGCTTCAAATGCGCCAAAATATTGCCGTCATTAAAACCGTCGCCTTTTCCGTGGAAGAAGTCAGACGCGTCCTCAGTCAAATAAAACCTGATAAGTCTCCTGGACCCGACGGAATTCCCGGGCTGATACTTAAGGAGCTATCAACGGAGCTGTCAAAGCCTCTTTCGACTCTCTTTGAGCTGTCAATGAGAACAGGAAGGCTACCCTCACAGTGGAAGACAGCTAACCTCGTTCCATTGCATAAGGGAGGTAGCAGGATGACAGCAAGCAGCTTTCGACCTATTAGCTTAACTTGCCTCCCTTGCAAAACGATGGAAGCTATGGTAAAGAACGCTATACAGCAATTTTGTGAAGAAAATAACATCTTACAGGATTTTCAACATGGCTTCCGGAGAGGACGTTCCTGCCTCTCAAATCTGCTAGCTTGTCTGGAAATCTGGACCAGGGCTCTAGAAGAGGGTTTTGAGGTCGATGTCGTGTACATCGATTTCCGCAAAGCTTTTGACACTGTCCCACACCAACGTCTTCTTCACAAATTGAGCGACATCGGCATCCGGGGAGATCTTCTGAACTGGATTAGGGCGTTTCTGGTTGGTCGGAAACAACGCGTCTGTATCGGGGATGATATGTCAGAATGGATGAATGTGACCAGTGGTGTGCCGCAAGGCTCAGTTCTGGGACCATTGCTCTTCATCCTTTACGTTAACGACAGCCTTCAGGAACTCGTTTGCGGCAAAATAATGTTTGCAGACGACGTTAAGCTCTGGCAAGTCATTAAGGGTCCGACTGATCAGACATCCCTTCAAGATAATCTGCACCGACTGCAAGCGTGGTCGAAGAAATGGCTTCTAGATTTCAATGTGGAGAAGTGTGCCGTCCTTCATCTGCGTCCAACCAACTCTCATTCAAATGAGAGTCTGAGGACTTATCACCTGAAAGATATAAGGCTCCCCGCAGAATCTTCACAGAAGGATCTCGGGGTTTGGATACAGAACAACAAGAAACCAACACTGTAGTGCCACAAGGCTGCAAAAAACGCCATGGGAGTGCTGCGTGCAATAAAAAGGGCTTTCGTAAATTTTGACCAAGACCTTTTTGGGAGAGTTTACGGCACATTTGTTCGGCCCCACTTAGAATATGTCATACAAGCATGGCGGCCATGGCTGGTAAAGGACAAAGAATGCCTCGAACGGGTACAACAGCGTGAAACAAAGCTGGTAAACGGTCTAAAAAGCCATTCCTACACAGACAGACTGAATTGCCTTAATTTATTCCCTCTGTGTTACAGGCAGCAAAGAGGTGACCTTATCCTCGTCTACAAGATAGTATACGGCCTTGAGTATGGACTTAAATTTGAGGGCATGTTTCAGTGGCATCTTTCACCCAATCTTCGTGGTCACTCGATGAAGTTATGGACAACAATGTCCAGGCTGAATCTTCGTTCTGAGTTCTTTACGCAGAGGGTAGTGGAGAAATGGAACGATTTCCCTCAGTCAGTCGTGGAGGCTACATCCATACAACTCTTCAAGAAACGCTTGGAGGATTATTTGTGTCCCCTGTTTTCCCTCGACGGTCTGAATCTGAACTAATACCCCTGGTCCCCACAAATATTTCCTCTGAGACAATGCTACTCAAATGAACCAAGTACTGTTTTTATAGTGAATATTTTTTGTTCGTGTACAGTTATTTCTAACGAGCTGACATGTAATCAATAGGGTTTTCAAGGGCTTTGTCTATTATCCTTACCAAATAAACTGAATAAACTAAACTGAGCGCATAAAAAGGTATGTACGGTCGCAGGCAGTTATTGAGCACCGTCAGGAGAACCGTATCATCGTGCGTCAAATGCATTGCATCTGTGGAAAATCAGTGCATGGACATACTTGTGGTGTTGCCTCGAGCGGCTGGTTCCCCAAAGGTGTCTGTGCTAGCTGAGTAGTTGTCGTCGATCTTAGTATTACTGGCTCCTTTCACTCAAACGACATATTTTTCCCAACCACATTCGCCTAGAAGATAGTTAGGTTGCATTCGCCATTCTTCAGTATCAATGTTAATTCCGAGACAAGTTCCGGGCGTTTCAGCCGTCCGCTGTGGAGTAGTACGGTTGGAAAATTCTGTTTATGTGGGTTTCTGGGGTTGGCTTTTTGAGAGGATCAATTTGAATTGCTATTTGCTCTCCAGCATACTTTTGAGAGGACGAGGTGGTAGTATTGCTGTCCTGCCTTCACTCTTTTTTCCTACCCGGAATGCTTTCAGGACTTTTAATTCCATGTCCGCCAGGATAAATTGGTTTAGTGACCAAGAAAAGACGCTAGATCCTTCGAGATACGGTCTTCAGGTCTGACTGTATTCGGTTTAGACGAGCCTGAACAACCAGACACTGTTGGCGGTCACGGTGTTTTTTATTTCGTCTTTCCGGTGCATTCTCCGAATGAGGACGAGGATAATTTACGGGGTCCTCGCTTGGATGCACGCTGTTTCTGTCGACTGACTGTTCCGAGCAACCCGTGAGGGCTGGTTGTGAGTTGAGACTCTCATTACGGCGTTTTAATACCCCCTACCTACGAGTTCCTGTCGCCGCATTCAAATATGTGCTCTGTAGGACACTCGGGAGGGTCGCGAGAACAAGAGAACAATGGTAGACTGGGGACCTAACTATATCGTCCATTGGCAAAAAAGAAATCCCGTCACTTTAAGCAAGAGGAGTAGGTGAGATGGCTCTCGCGACAGGTAATATTTTTGTGACATCGCTTGGGTCGTTTTGCGTCATAATCGAGTCTGTCCATATCGGCAGCCTTATTATCGTTGTCCTGCTGTTATCGATACCCGCGTCTGGGCATACGGGGTTGTTCCCCCTTTTTGGAAATTCTTCCGAGACTATATTATTTCGCGCTTTTTACGCTTTGCTCTTAGTTTTTGTGAGCTCTAACACTGGCAGCCTTCCGGTCGTTAAGGTTCTGCTGTACGAGCGTCCTTAAGTTAGCAAGCTCTTTGGGGGCGGCACGTAAATTTTTATTGCGCGCATCTCCACAGATCTTTTTAGGGAAGCAATTACTCAGAAGGCGACGTTCAATTGCAGACGACCTGGCAACAAGCACTCTGCCGACTTATATCATCAGATAGTTCTGGGTAGGACTTTCTTCGTGTGGGCACTTACCGCCTATAATGTGAATTCTTTTCAACAATGAAGTAAGCACCAATGGTTCGATCGGCAACAGTTGGAGAAGGCTTTTAAAAACGTCTTCATGAATGCGCACGTCCGCCTATAGAAAGGGGTGTAGAGAGCCGCATCGAGCCAAATCGCTGACGGCAATTCTTAGTAAGTGCGCCGAATAATTTAGAATAATAGCTGCAACGGCAATATCTTTCTATCTGTCTTTGTGCAAACTGAAAAAATGTCCCATATTTACATGCTTGTACTCCCATACTTTATAGGAATGCAGCTCATCGGCCCAAGGACATACTGCACATGCGGAGCCCTAGTGACTGGCGTTATAGTTTTTTCATTAAATGCACGGAAACTTTTGATAATGTATCCGTTGTTTACTGTAAAAATCCGATGACTGTTCTCAATCTTCTTATGAATGTACTGCTGGTACTTTAAATGGCTTACCCGGGTGAGGGAGTTAACATACGATGGGCAGGACCGGCTACATACAAAGAAAGGTGGTCTCCGTTCGGCTGGAAAGTGGGCTTCAATTTTTCTGACTCAACTAAAACCGAAATTTGCCTGTTAGGCAGAACTGGGCCAAAATCGATTATTTAAAAAATGCTGCAAAGTGGACGCATATCCGCAAGCGATTCGTACGAGAGATAACGAGAGTTTGGATGGGGAGGGCGCTAAAAATTCAGCTCTTCTATTAGATAAATGTCTTATACCATACTTCGACATAAGTAATTGCTAAAGGACCATACACGTGTTTCGCCGATATCCTATCGCTGCGTAACACAGATGTGAGTGGTTCGGCTCCTCGGTGAATAGGCATAGCGGGGTCATTCCACAGCTGTTAATTGCCTTCAACTCGAATGTTCACTAAAATTTCGGGTCTGACTCCAAAAAGTCATGGTCCGGAGATCTGCCTTTATGGCTTAAACTGAATAGTTTCAGAAAATATTTGCTTGATCCGTCTATCAGAGTTATGAAGGTCAAGTCGAAACCCCTCCAAACGTTGCGGCCTTTCTATCTGTCACCTTGCTTCTACCTCCCTTTGCAGGGATCTTGGTCGCCTTTTAAGTTCTGGTGTACAATTTAACATAAGCGAAGCTTTTAACAAAAGTGAAATAAGATAGTCAGAAGTTCGATTTCCTGGCTAACTCCACTTTATTGATCTCTACTTATCACAACTGAACCCAAAACCGATAAACTAAGCGTTTATTGGTTATGGTTATTTATATTGGATGGAGCACTTTTTTGAAAACCAGGAATTTGAGCGACAATCTGATATTATTTTATTGTGCTGTTTGGTTCAAACGCCTCTATAGTCCTATAATATTAAATGTACTTTATTTTTCCAAATAGGTTGGCAAAATTCACATGTGTTTGAAACAGACAGATGACTGTTAGTAGTAGTAGCGAAAATGCGGCAGATGATTGCAGTACTGCAAGTACTGTGTTGTTGACGTCAACAACACATGTGTTGCTTTGTCAGATCTCCGGGATGTAACATAGATTACATGTGTACATTATGCTTATGTCATGTTCAAAACACTGGGGTCGCGGAAATGCCCGAGACGACGAAATTAGCAGAGTCTACTTTTTGCGATTTCCAATCAACATAAATAACAAAGGTTCCCATTCCGTCCTATTAACACTCTTTTAAAATATTCACCAGTAGTTTCCCCTCTCGACACTTTTTTAAGTGTAGCAAGCGGACTAGGAGACAGTGCGCGTTCACATTTTTTATCTAGGCGTTGACGTAAAAGTTCCAATGTAAGTCTACGCCCGGAATTTAAATTCTTAATTAGAGTGCGCAAGTTTACACTGTTTTATTTCTTTGCAAATCTTAACGCAACCACCAGGATGTCATGGACACAACTGATGTCTGTAAGCATGGGCAGAACTTGATAAATAAGATGATAAAGCCAACCAAACATTTTGTGAAATGTATGAAATATATACATATATATTTCCATCAGGCATTGTAATGGGCTTAGTTATAAAGCTAACCTCATACGTTAAGCATAAGCAGAAGGCAAACTATGAAGCTTCTCTTAGAATACTAGTATTCTCAGAGAATGGATTTGTTTACAAAAAACCACCTAGATACCCATTACGTACGCAGCTGTAATCAACAGTATTATCAACAGCATAAACTTTCGAATGATAATTGGGAACCTTGTTATTTGTAACAGCTGTTTTAAATTATGGGAATAGTAGTATTCCCATAATTTACAAATAAAAATGTTCCAGCTGATGAATTACGCTTATTCGCAACAAATAAAAAGCGACTAATACTATTTCTACATCTCGTTTCCCAGGCGCTATATCCACAATACAAACGTTTCACTAGTACTGCAAAATGAACCGGTCGGTGAATCTTGGCTACGGTTTTTTAAAGATGAACGCTAATTGACATGCGATTAACCGAATATAAATGGTTTAGTTCAAAATAATTTATAAAAAGCATGTAGAAGTTGTGATCAGACGCAACATTATGAGGGATAAGAAACAGATAGAGCAAATCGGAGCTAAAGAACTGTTACTGTATTACCCTTAACGACAGTAGCCCGAATAGAGATATAAAGCACATAACGCTGCTTAAACACTAACAGGAACGGGCACATATGCACATCAGAGTTTGTGATGTCCAAATCGGAGTTTATATTAAGAAATATGATGACGGCTGTTTTGAGATGACCTAGGCAATAGAGTCTTCTTAGATGGTTTGTCTTATTGCATTGGCTGAAACCCCAAACAAAAGCTGCCGCGCACCGTTCCGTACATGACCGATTCATCGTATGCCGTTTACGTCTTTTTGTAAATTGATTTCCTGCCAAAACAGTTAAGATCAGGAAGTATATTATTTTTGGCAATCATTTTTTAGGACTAAACATAAATATATATTCACTATGAGCACTGCTCACTACCCTTTAATTTATACCCGGACATTTAAGATGTCCCTGACCAGAAGAAATACCTGGAAATACTTATGAAAGCCTTTCCAAAGTATTTTGAATTCTATAGCGTTGATGGCGTCAGTGCAGCTATAAACATAACCACAAACACAGATGTACCTGGTGCTTATTTAGAAGCTGAGATAGTCTGATCTTGTTGAGAGAACTCAGGAGAGCGCGATCAATGCCGACTCGTATGTAATACAAAAGTATAACGTCTGCGACAACTTTCCGACTTTGATGGTATGTTTTGACACCGTTTAGCATACCTTGCTGCTCTTATTTTTTTCGAACAAAACAGTTTGGCAGAACCAATAACCGCTTCTCGTGGGACGGCAAAATATTCAAAATTTCGAATGTCAGTTATGACAACTTAAGACTCAGCCATTGTTAGGGGCGCCGTTAACAACAATAGAGCCCTTTGAAGCTTAAGTGTTGTTAAGATAACAGTAATAAATTCGACTGTAATTCAGACTTTACTGCTACCAAAATTTTTTAATAGATGCTAATGTGCTCTGTAGGAAGTTGATGTACTTACATTTACCACATCGGTATAGGCCTATGACCTTAGTGTAATTATAGGTTGGAGTGCTAAGCATCTCCCCTATTCGACAAATAGATGAAGTCAATAGTGCATTGTACTCTCCGCTGTAGTGTAAAAAAGTAGGACTTCTGACACTCTTTCGAGATACAAATCAAAAAAGAGCAAGAAGACTTGCCTTCTCGCTCCAAAAGATTTTTAAAAGCTCCACAAGGGATGAAAATTACGCCATTGAGCGTGTTCGCAATTTGTTAAACGCCTACAATGTGCCTTTGCAAATCCTCTTGGCCACTGTTCCGGCAGTAATAGTTGCAGTTCACAAGCCATTTAGATTAAGGTTTTATCAATTCGTGTCTGTCAAGGAAGTGTCTGGATTACAGGTTATTGACCCTTAAAACGAGATTGAAAATAAATTGCAAGATAAGCTAATTAAAAATTATTTATCCTTTGCTATCTAGTAAGGTGACCTAGAGAATGATAGTAAAATGAACAGGCAACTAGACTGTTAATTTATTGGACGTCAGTTAGTGGCTGGCACGTCGCATACACTTCCTACATATAGTTACCCGGCGTCTCGAGAATCGCAGCCAGAGTGACAGCTTATTGACAGTTTGGGACGCTGGTAACCGATCTTCAGCGATTGATATTCAAAAAAGGCTTGCAAATTTTTCTGACATCATAGGAGTTCTGATTTTATAAAAGAAGGAAGGCATGCCCCTCTCCTGGGCTAACAGAGAGTGTTTGAAACATTTACCCTTCATTCCGTTTCCCAGTTTAGGGCTGTTCGTAAACCGCATCAGAGAAGGTCTCTCATCTTATGTCCTACTCAGAAGGAAGAACTTTTTCTGATGAATAACTTGTCCCAATAGATTTGAAGCTACAAAAAATGAAATAAACATCCGACGAGTCTTTATAGTTTGTTATTTAAAGAAACCGCGGTTAACCCATTAAGACTGGCCGTAACTGATTGCATAACAGTAAACTCTACTACTGTTGTTGATGTGGTGGGTATTTCTCACATACCGTTTGAAAAAAAGTTTCGGGAATTTGCGTTTTGAATCATGCATGATCTTTCTCTTTCTATAAAGACATTTTCCCCGTGTCAGTAGGATTTCTCCTGTTCAAACGTTGAGAAGTGCTCTACTTCTGCTTGGAAGGTTTTGATCTGGAAGTCAGTTTTTATGCCAGTCCTTTAATACAGAAAAATAGTAATTGTTCCATTTTTATAGACGATCAGATCCTTGCTAAGTACTGGGGGCTACATTCAAAAATACCCAGTCAACCGGGATCTCAGCACCCTGCCCCCGTGCCTACTAGAATGCCAAAAACATCTGCTCTGCCACCCGTCTCCTTAAACGTTCTACATACTGTCATCTGTATTGCATTTTGCTGTAAAGTGTTTGGGAAAACCGATGAGGGTGAGTGATTGAAATTCAAGAGAATTAATGAGGAAATGTCCAGTGGATGCGACTGGGTGTTTTCAAAACCCACAGAACCCTATTATGTTTGACAGCATTGTGTTGACAAGTTCCGCAAATAGAGGATACGTTGTGTGCTTTCTACAGCCGGTCAGGACAGACTACTACGTGAGCATTCGTTTGAATTCAATTGAGCTGTCCGGTGACTGTCCCACCTTGGTAATATCAGAATATTCAACCTTGATAACTGAGGAAATTCCTGAAAGCGAGAACTTTCCTGCCATGAATATACAACGTCCTAGCGATTTAAACCCCTTGGTAAGTCTCCATATAATATTTCCTGAACAGCTTTTTGCTCCCTTGACCTTAATTCAATTAAACCTCTCGCCATACGTGATCAGACTTACGAAATGAGAAAAGCACTGTTCTAAATTCTGCGAATACTATGGTATTTAGAACGTGTATTCAAGCTTCCAGTATTATTTTGGAAAACCATAGACGAAGATTGGGCATTTTCTTCACACAGATATCCCTCAGCAAATAAGTAATTTTAGATGCGGCGAAATTCGACATAGTCGGCTGCTTTTGCGGCTACCACCAAACACTATAGCGTTACCTATGACATTTGAACCCAGTAGGTCGGAGCTTTCGATGAAGGACCCCATAAATAGTCACTGCTCAACGGTCATGTTTTGCGTCACAGCTAATGATGCACTTGCTCATGCGAGAAAAGTTGCCAGGCCAAAACGTATCATAGTTCTTTTTAGCGCTCGTTAGAAACAATTAATTTCTCTCAATGAATTTCGACATCTTTGCTTTCTTCACTTAACATCCAAGTCCGTCTAGTAGCAGAGAAACACTTTCTAGTTCAAACACATTGCCTAGTGCGCTTGCGTGAAGAATCAAATGTGCAATTTACCTCCTTCAGGCAACCATCTCTTGCAAAGACTTTGGAAACTTCAGAGGCAAGATACTCTTTACTTCAGTGCCAGGAAGGAAGTTAATGGTCATCTTTCGGCCAACGGGTGGTAACCAGCCCCTGGGGTTTCAAATGACGATAACATCTTACTGTAAGTCTCCTCAATGCTGCAATCACTAGCCAGTTTAAGAGATTGTTTGAGACTGCTGGAAACCGATAATCTCCTAGCCTTTGTTCTCCCGCCGTGGCGCGGTTGTTCCGAAAAGGTCAAGAATAAAGATCCTGAAATACAAACTGTGCTTTTTCGAAATTTACAACGGAAAAACTGGTCAGGTCATACAATTGTGTCAGAGACTAGGCCAATTATAGTAGGCGTACAAAAAGCATTGCGATGCCATGAACGTTTTGTCAAATTTTTCCCCGATAGTGACCTAACGATTTTACCCTCGTCTGAATAGAAAGAAAGTCAATCTATTTGACGTATCCCACTTCGGTAGTTGGCATATAAAAGAGCTACTTAAAAAGCCTAAGTAACATTTTCTATTGGTTTGCGTAGTTCGGGACGGTCAATCTGTCTAAACTATGCTGATCCATCAAGTTTTGTTGAGGATATGTTAGAAGGTAGGAGAGACCTCTTTGAGCAGCAAATTTATCCCTTTACAGCGAGATTGCTATTTTATGTCCGTTTTTAGCGAACGGAGGTGGCTTCTTTACTGAGTGATTCTCAAATCTAGATCTGGGGAACACAGCTAGCATTAAGCTGATATTCTCCGAGTCTATAGCTTTCTAATCCAGACAACTTCGATCAATCTGACAGAAGACTGAGTAAGAAATAAGAAGAAAAAGTCATTAAAACGCGCTACAGCTTCTGGCGATAGAAGCATGTTGGTTAGAAATGTTGTCGACAGAATGAGTTCCTGAATCCCTCAAAACCCACATAAAAATATGATAAAATTGTTGCCCATTATCCATCATAAAATAGCAGTTTCTTTCCAATGAAGACAACTTAATTAGCTTGCTTGTTGGTCTGGGCTAGATGCCCGAGCGTACGGAAATAGCTTTACAAAAGTGGCAGCATCGATAGATCTGAGCACCATGTTGACAGCAATTTGCCCTTCAGCGAACGGAAAGTGGGAAATTAATAGATTCGCCCCCCAGCTACTGCTGTTTCAAATTCAAGATTCGCCAGTCATAAGTATGCCAGTTTTTTAAGTCTGCCAGGAAATAAAACAGCATACCTGAAATATGCTTTCAGTATCTGTGGCCTATGCTAGTTCCGATGCCGGCTTAAAAAAGTAATAAGAACACTTTCACAAGTAGTTGAGATCAAAATATGAGTTAACTGTATTTTTTCTAACTTGGCCAGTCAGTTTGCACACCATAAAGACAAGGGGTGCCTAGCTCTGATAGACTTTTGAAAGGAAGTGTTGTAACACCACTAGGCAAGTTTTTTGAAATCCGTTTAACATTTTTAATTGTTTCCCACAAGTCTACTTACTCTTCAAAATGCAAATTAATTTTGGTAGAACGACTGTGAAACTATGAAACAGCGAAGGCAATTTACCTTGAAATTGAAGTTTAAAGGACTGCAACCAGAAGTTTAACCTAAGGAGTTTTGCAAGTGTTCACGGAACCCGAAAATGCTATGATCAGCGGAAGTAGCTAGATAAAATCTTCCCCAAATCTGTCAATCACTTTTGACTACTCTTTTCTTTCACTCCCATAGTTTGTGTGATTTTGAAGCAGTTGGATAAGGTCTCTGATCCTGAAGTATTGGAGTACTTCAGTCTGATATGTGAAGATTGACTTCAACGAATAATTATACGCAAAAACGCGATTTACATTCCTAACCGTTAACCGTTTAGCCATTTGCCGGTCGCCGAAGTTCGTATCCAGTCTAAGGGATAAAAAACTCTAAGATTTTTAGAAAATATTTTCTGACAAACCCCTTTCTTGAAAAAATAATCAGAACTATGATCCGAATAATGTGGAAATCAACACTCTTTGCTGGTTATCAAAAAGACGGAACCAATCATACTGCTTATTACTGGTCGTCCGAAAAGGTCTACTAAATAACGGTTGACTAGTGAAGCAGCTCTTAAAAATAGACTGAAAGATAGTACTGCCCATGAAGCAGCCAGAGATAAATTTTAGGCATAAACCCTCTTCAAGTCAGTCAACACTTCTTCCACACCAAGAGAGCAGATCTTCTTATGTTTGTTGTTTGCCTTAGCTGAAATTATGTCTTTCGAGAGGATATTTACGGCCACTTGCCGGAAGACAACCGTTGTCTGCGAACTATCAAGCTAAGGACTACTACCTTGCACTTTAAAGCACTACCACATTTATGCATTTATTTATGCATAGCCTGACCCACGGTGACATTTAAGTCGCCGTGTGTCGCAACTAGCTGGAGAGATGTGACGGCGTGGTGGCCCTTTTCTTTTGTATTCCAGCTGTGTACGGCATCAGAACTTTAAATATGCTCCCTTCACTCACCTCACTGAGTGTCGGGATATTTCAGATGGCCTAGGAGGCGTGTTCGCCTTTTGTCCAGGAATCTAGAGACCAAAAATTATGATGTTGAGTTAAAAAACACTACCGGTCTGTCAGCGGGCCCATGAGTTTGTTCGCCTGGGTTTTCGGGCTCATGCAGGAGTTCATCATCTTAGATAGGAAAAGTTCACAAAAGGAATGAAATTTATATGGCATTTAGACCAGTCGTCGGCCGGTGTCGCAATCCTAGAGGTGGTCGTAAAAGCCAGTGTGCGTGGGAGGAAGGTAAATGGGCAAATTTCTCATGTCTTTATCAAAAGTCCAACCTTCGATAAGTTCACACCCGCTGTGAGAGGTCGCTTTCACGAACCCGAATTTTAAGGAGCATCCTATGTCAGGAGTGTTAATTACGATTTGAGACAGGGTTACCACATCGCCCAGCTACTTTGCGCATACGTAGACAAGATTCTGGCTTTCATCTGGCTTGACATGTGCAATTTCGGGTGGTCGGGCACTCTGTTGCTCTTATGAAGACTCTTTGGCGGCCATTACACAGACAGTGGTTTTAAACCTAACTGACCGCAGGCGATTTGTACTGCGAAGAACTTTACTTCGTCTGAACCAATTTAAAGGGCGTCGTCATACAGTTTTGTCTGCATGTCGTTTGTATGACTCCTTTAGAAATTAAAGGTTTGGCAGGCGTTTGTTATTCTCCACATGAATGCTGCACTAGTGTCTACTAATTTCGTCCGAACGGTCAAAAGAGTAAAATTAGAATTATAATGCTAAACCATCCCTTTATACCTCATGGAGTACCCAGGACACTAATGTTACCTCCAACTTATTATTCCACTCCTTCAAAAGTAAAATTGTTTTGTGTTTTTTAAGATTTAGGAACAGCGTACAGTTGTCCAGCTGATAATTTTCGCTGTTGGAACGCCAGAGATCGATGTATACCTGACAGCCTTACATGCGATGGTGTTGACAATTGCTACGATGGATCCGACGAAACCAACTTTCTTTGTGAGTGCTTATTTCAGCAAGATTTGGTGCCTTAGTAATATCTCTGCTCAATTCCTAAAACAACGATCTTATCTGATATAAACTCGTAATATTTGTTTTAATTGCATTTCATGTCGTGTACTATCTCTGGACGAGACCCCGAAAAGTTGCCTTCTGCGATTTTATTAGCTCAACGTTTTATTAGGTAAATTTTCGATGCTGGTTCCCCAGGTTGTCGTCATACTTGAGTAAATGTGCAAAAAACAATTAAAATTTAAAACGTACTAAAAATAAATATTCATTTGGTGTTTGCGCCAGCAAGCGGCCGCTGTGGGCGTTATTATGTATCGATTGGCTCCCGTCCCGCCCACATCTCCCTGAGACTTTTGTATATGGCATCTAATTCAATGTGCCGATTGACGCATACCTCATCAGAGTGCAGGTCCGTAGGATTAAAATCTTATCCCACTGTTTCTGCTGCTGATGAGTATTTCGAAAATGCACCCGAAGCGACGGGTTGAGATAAATAAATCCTGGTCCTGAACTGCCATAAGGTCGGGTCATTGAACTGCCGTCCGCCACAAGTTCACATAGGGTCACCTATTTTTAACAGAAGTACTAAGCTCAAACTAACAGCAATTGAAATAACGCGCTGGGAAAAAAGTCGCGTGATTCTACTACTTTCAGCAGAAATTAATGCACGAACATGGAGTTAAGTTCTGTCGACCATATTTTTCACGTTTGCTCCAAGCGTTCACGCTTTCAACCATCGTCATACACTTTTGATCGGTGCTTTTTTAGTGAAATCTGCTCTACCACCCACCTAGAGAATCTGGAAAGTTTTTTTACTCATATTGTAGTCATTGGCAGGTAGGCGCGGCCTTCTTGAACACGAAATGCAGACCCATCATATCCTATTGCTGCTTTCAGTGGTTTGTAAAAAACCCACCGAACTGCGCTTAATTTATGTTTGTTTGGATCTTCCCCAATCCACCGTTACTAAAAACATTTAGGAATTTGTTGATCTTTTTTGGGTTGTATAAGCAAAATCTAGCTCAAAAATTCTGTCAGTTCTAAGGGACACCCGACCGACAAAACGTATTCCAGACTAAAAGTCGAACTAACGAAACTCACGGTCGTCTCTGATAGGCGGTGAAGAGACAAGTTTGTATGAGAGGCGCTACAAATCAACCAAAAGTTGTCCAAGCTTGTTGGTCGAGCATTTCCTCTTCGTTCCAAAATGCATATCGCTCAAAAAACCAAACAAAATGCCACTGAGGATTTCGTGGGATTTTGTTTAAAAAGTCCGGACCTCTGATTAATTTGTCTTGTCAACCTCCCAAGTTGCTGGTATAACTGGAAAATCTTCACGCAGCTTGTCCATAACAAGTAAAGTTGTCTGAATCTGGCGAACATGTAATTGCCTCTATCATAGCGAAAAGCCCCCGCTTCGTCCTAACCAAGTGCTCCCCCTCCTCCTCCTCCTCCTCCTCCTCCATCATCATCATCATCATCATCATCATCATCATCATCATCATCATCATCATCATCATCATCATCATCATCATCATCATCATCATCATCATCATCATCATCATCATCATCATCATCATCATCATCATCATCATCATCATCGAAAATCTCACTCCAGCAGTTTTAAACGTCTTTCTCCAACTGAAATGGGGGTTATGAAGAGGAGGACATCTAAAAAAGAGGAGTTAAAAGTAAGGATCTTAAGCTTTAGATTTTTAGGTCCTAGAGATGGTAATCAGGTAGGGTTCATCTTGTGGTGAAAGGTAGACGAAGCCATGAATAACGGCAGTATTTAATCTGTAAGGCCGGAAGATACTGTCACATCAGTGGTACTTATGACCGGCTTGCGTATGCATCGTGATCCACGCGCACAAGCTCCATATGTACTTATGACCAGTGCACCAGAACGCTCGGTTGCATATATTGTACACAAATTCCCCACAGTAATCATCATCTCGATTTCAAAGACTAACAGATTATAAACGAAAAAGTACCAACAAAGCAAGAAGAAAATAAAAAAAAAACATTTTTGGCCGTTGACTTTCAAAGCAAAATGCAATCGTTAGTGCCACCTCCTACAACCACCACATGCCGATGAAAGCCACTCCCGAGTGACACTATTTCCCTGACTTCTTGCGAATAGATGTCGTGCAGAACGACAGAGAATAATTTCTCGAGGTGTTGCTTTCGTGCGTCGTAAAGGCTTGCCAAGCACCAGCTCCCCTTCCCAATAGGGCAAGACGAGGGACCTCCAGTTGCTAGCCTGACCTTAAAATGTAGCCACACATACGTCACTTTCCGCTGTACCTAACGGGCAAGTTCTGACCTTTCCACATGCTGATATGTGAATAAAAATCAGC
>CACRXP010000123.1:1019945-1132220 GCA_902702965.1 Spirometra erinaceieuropaei
CTATATATAAGAGGAACAATAAAGGAGATACTTGACTGCAGCTTTTTACTTCCCTCAAAAGTTAAGCGCTAACTCGGAGTAAATTAATCTATTTGGGACTTATAGTCTCAAACTGTCATTTGAAATGAATATTTTGATCGAATTATACCAACCACGACGGAACAACCGAGTATTACTCGTAAACTGCCAACAGGCAGCTAGTAGTATATGCTTAGGTTTCACGATACACCATATTTGACAGCATGGGTACTAGCCAAAAGCCAAGACAGTGTTTTCCCGATAGTCTACCGCTGCATGAAAGCTGCGAGGGTTTCGACTTATCAATGAATCCTCCAGCGTTCTCTGTATCCTTTCTAGTGAATGCTGCAGTCCGAAATTGCAGCTTTTTAATTAAGCGCTAGCTTGGTGTAACTTAATCTGTTTGGGACTTATACCTAACTAAAGCCTGTGTTATCTAGTATGGTATATACAGTGCGTAACCGATCTCATGAAATGCTGGCCGGAATTTTGGAATGCGTTTCCGATTAGGAAGGAGTACTTAAGTGGGGTTGTTATAATGATTATCATGCAGCATAACCCTATAACATTTCGGACTCGCCAGGATGTCGGCTTTTGAATGCACTTCTTTTTCGCCTTCTGCAACAACCACACTCGGCAAAGAATGACTACTTAATTAGCATGCATTTTTCCTATTGACTTTCGCTAGTCTTATAAATTCAAATATATCTTTTAGAAAACATGCACAAAAATATGTTTTCTTTTGCTAATTGGTTAGCAAATCACATTGTCTTCATAAAATATGCCCAAAGAAAGTGTGCATTTAGGTTTTAAAAAGGTTTCTAATTATGAGATTTTTAAGACCGTGCGATGTCACGCATGCAAGTTCTCACATGTCCGTTTACTAATGGTCCTCATGAAATGTGCAACACAGATACGGATGCAATGGCAGATCAGGCTGAAAATTATTCGAGAATTGGAAAACTTTTTAAAAACTTAAATACATACTTTCTTTGGGCATAAGTTATGAAGACAATGCGATTTGCTTACAAATTCGCAAAAGAAAGCATATTTTTGTGCATGTTTTCTATAAGATATATTTGGATTTATAAGACCATCGAAAATCAGCAGGAAAATTGCATGTTACTTACATCGTCATTTTTTACTGAGTGTGGATTCTGCAGGAGGTCAAAAGGGAATGCATTAAAAAGCCGACATCCTGGAGAGTCCGAAAAGGTTATAGGGATAAGCAGCATGATAATCGTTATAACAACCCTCTTAAGTACTCCTTCCTAATCGGAAACGCATTCCAGAATTTTGGCTAACATTTCATGAGATCGGTCACGCACTGTATGTCATCGGACCCACGCACATACTACTAGTTGCTTGTTGACAGTTGTTAAGTAATACGCGATTATTCCGCTGTATCTGGTGGACTTGTGCCCAAGTGTTTATATTAAATTTCAGTACGAGTTTATAAAACTCAAACAGACAGATTTATTAATTTCCGAAGAAAATAAAAAGCGGCAATCTAAAAACTGCAGTATCTACCAGAAATCACACGAAGGACGCTGGGAGACCCCTCAGTGAGCCAAAGCTCTCGTAGATTTGTCGTACAGAGGCAGAATATCGGTGAAACACGTGTCTGGGCTTTCGGCCAGTACTTGTGCTGCCAAAAATGGCGTTTTGAAACACGTGGATATTTGATCACGTTATAACACGTGCTGTGACAAATTCTGTTTGAAATGAAACTTTTTACTTTACGGGGCAAAATGTCTGTGGAGACATTCCAAAGTGCAAAACACGTTTTACCCATTCCATTGGCATTACGACAGTGACATTACGCCTGCCGTGTCGAAGTTTGACGGAAAGAACTCGTCTAACCAGAAAACATCTTATGATAGTCACGTCCAAAAAATTATTGATACAGTCTATCTGTCCACCAACAGCGTTCCCCTGTCATCCCAGGACTCATTGTTTCTGCTTTGAAAATGCTGCATAGCTTTAAGATTTTGGATAACAAACGGTGGTTGTCCTCCCAAAAACTTCAACGGGTCTTACCTGATTTGTCCAACTATTCTTACCTACAAAACATCGGATCATTTAGGTCTTGCGTGAGAGCAGTGCTAAGGTTACCGTACCATTACAGTGCATTAAAACCTGCAGAACGGACGGTCTTCAATTTGCCGTAAGTAAGGCACCGTGCGCATGTTTATTCAGTCCATTTCTTAGTGGCAGAAGACACATAACTATCGTTTTTTGGTGCAAATGGTCGTCTTGATGAGACTCGCAAGATAAGTCTAACTGGCATCACTACTGAAACGGTGGTTTGCGTTAAAAACCGGAGACTGATACACGGAACAAACAAAGGATGTTCCTACTATCTAGAACAACTTCGACCGGGTTTTAACTTGACCGCATTCTAAACACAATTCTTTTTCAATCCATAGGTACCGGCCGCATAGGCTATTTGCCATTGCCTCTTTTCGTCATTCTGATTTTGGGTAAGTGAACATAACTTCGTCTCATTTTGCGTTTGTCAGAGGCGTTATGCTTCCACTTAGCATGCCCTCTTTGGAAAGTATACCACAAACTACTTGGGTAAAATTCGGGCCTCCAACGATGCACTCTCGCATATTAAGATAAATCTGGCTACTCGATAAAAAACCTATACGAATTTATTTAATTTTAGTGGGAATACTCTGCATGATTGTTGTTATTACGAGTATCATTTTCTGCATTCGCCGAGATCGCCTTCGACGTCAGGAAAAGTCTGAGTAGGTTTTTTACATTCTGAATTCTTGAATTCTCATTGCTTTTTATGGGCAAAAATCCAACCCAATCGTGGCCAGTAGGCTAGTATATCAGTTGTATCTTACCAACATTTACTAACGCAGAGGACTCCTGCTATGCGTTCGAGTGCAAAAACAATGATCGAGAGAAGCAAGCGACAGTTGCTAAAGATGCCTTTGGTGATTAAAATCTATTGCAAAAAGTTTTGGAGGTTAACGAGCAGGATCTCCTCATAAATAAATAAAGTGAATTTTGGTCGTTTATGTGACATACAAATATCAAAACTAGATTAGGAATTAAAGTTTGGATTTGACTGTTCCCCTCAGTTTCGCGTTTTGAGCTGGGTCTTGTAATGTGAAATTTACTGGCGTTTAAAAGGGTCGGTTTTGTCCGTTTAAAAGTCGAAACTAGAAAACCTGATGTGGGTCCTACAGACAATTGTAACAATGAAGAATATTTTTAACGAATTAATTTAGGCGAATTACTGACTTTTAATTTGGATTGTCGGTAGGTTGCAAAACATCGGCAGGCATATACATATGAGTTCTTGGGTAAATTTTTTTGAAAAAAAGAAACCTGTTAGAGGAGATAGATGGAGCAAGAAGTGACTAGGCAAGAGTGTAATTATCCCGTGCATGTCGTAACACAAAGTCTAACCCAATCCTACCCCCCCATGGAGTTAAGCACAAAGTTACCTGCAATACGGGGGTACTTATAGGCGTGCCCTGCCGGAAGGACTCCCGGCGTAGCACAGAAAAGTACTAATGGAGCAAAAACCTCTGCTCTGGAACAGGAAATAACGGTGACAAAGTCAAGACAGGAACGAAGTTCAGACCATTGGAGCTTCTAACAAAACGAACATTCGACATGCTGGCGTCAAGACCAAAAGTTGGTTCTGGCCTCAGATTTTTTCGCATTTACTTACTGAACGGGTCTAGTTTGGTCTTAGTACGCTGTTTGTTTGGATCTTTAAAAGGAGAACTTTTTATTAATCTCCCGATGTATGAACTCACAATATTTGTAGGCATTGAGACAGTTACTAGATCAGGAAGGGCACCTTCGTCACCGAAGTTCATTCTCATTCATTAAGAAGATTGCTCTTTAATGAAGTTCACATAACCTGGATCACTAGTGAGCCAAACGAGCATTGAAGACATCTCATTGTGGAAAATTCGCCCAAAAGAAGAGACTTGCAAAACATACACAGTTAATTACACGCATAAGACTTATGGCGATTTAATGGATTTTTCGACACAAAATGATGGAACTTCTGTAAGTCGGCATCTCAATTACGACTTAAATGTCGTATATGATAGATCACTCGTGATACCATGTAGAGTTGACAAAGACAAATGTCATTCTCAAGTGGATGTGCGCTCTTTGTCCCCTCAGGACCGGGACCCTCAAACAGAACCACAATATTTGAAGGCATAAGGACAGTTTCCGATTCATTTGTCCGCACCAGCCACCCGTGTCTAAACAAAAAACATTGATTTCAAACGACATTATATGGGGCACCATTGGAATTGAAGTTCCTATGCCAGCAAGCACATGGACCGACGGAACACGCGTGTCTGGGTTTTTAGCTAGTTCCTGTACTGCCAATGTGGGAACGCATCCAGTATACCTATACCACTGATTGCCTGTATAAAATTAGATCCGCCAAAATATAAATAACCTTGGTTGAGACACAATGTGGCAATGATGCATTCGCGCTTCCCCGATATTCAGTCCTGAATGCTACTAAATACCCACGGATGTTGTTAGGCACCCAGGTCATACGAACGATTTGAAGAAGGCAACTGAACTCGGTCTTTCCCGAGATAGTTTGAGAAGCAAAACTGTTTTAATCCCGCCCGAGTAAACATTAGGGGTGTGAAATACATTTAAGTATGTTCCGCAAACTGAAAACTAACTTCGGCAAAACTGCTGGTTGTTTCGTCAGAAATGCAAATGACAACTTTAGTTGAACTAACAGATATAGGGAGAACATCTTTAATATGTTGGATTTGCGTTTACTGTGCCGGTTACAGTACATGCTCGTTTTGTTGTACGCTGGGGTCCAATAAGGCAGTGGCATAGCCACCAGGAATATATGCTGGACGGAGTACCGCTCAATACCCAAAGATCCCGGATTCAAATCCCACGTACTGCAAGCTCTGATTTGGATGACGGGCAATAAGCCAGAAATGTCCATTCCATTCTTCCTTGTTACCTTGGGATTCCCCTTACAGGTTCTAGATTGGGATCTAAGGCACGGCGGGCTGAGCATACACCGTAACTCAACCGGCAAACGCAACCTTCATATAATTAATGTACCCAAACGCAACCGCCAAGGCGACAGACGAGTAGGGCGTCCTACCCAGTGACCAAAGATTCCCCGTTCGAATGCAGGCGTTGTAAGGCTGCGAGTCAGTATGGCTGGCTGATGACGGTCGACAAACCAAAAATGGCCATTCCGGCCTCCTTGTCCTTGTTGGTACTCCTTTCGAACTTTTTTTCGACAGTTTACAGTGCAACACAAATACGGTTCAAAGAAACTGAAACAGATATTCTCTGTCTTTGCTGCATAGAATGCACCAAGTGTGTGACATTCCACTGTTTTGTCGGTATTTATACACGATCATACAACATCGAACTGCATGTTGTTTCATTGTAGTTTGAGTGCTGTTTTGCTATTGTAGGCAAAAACGCCTAACAATTCTTTAAAAAGCAAATAAAATTTTACAAAGTAAGTAAATATCTTTGGCAAAAGCAGGATATAAGAAGCAAAATCTGCGACATCGCCTTGGGCCCCAAAGTTTCCCAATTTGTTAACATTCGAATTGTTCTCTTTGTGTACAAAATATGTATGAGTTGCATGGTTACTATGTGCTGCCAGTAAATGAATCAACTGCCCTTTTTGCCTGCAGACACAAAAATAAACCTCTTACTTTCTGTATAATTTTTGCGGTTTTTGGTCCGAGAAAAACCCCTTGGTGTCAGTTTTGTTTCGTTTATTTGCCCAACACTTCCATCTGCAGGAGTTGTTGGATAAATTTGAGATAATACTGCTTTCCAAAAGTAATTCTGGTTTTCTTCGAAAACAAGGTGGAAAGACATGAACATGGGCCCAATAAGATCGTCCGCCAAAAAATGTAAGTTCGAAATATTTTTTGTGAAAATCTCCAACTGGGTGTTACTTTCTGAACAGGTTATTTTTATATTTCCTTTAATCGGGGTTTACATCCCATTCAGACGACCGCACGATGTCCGTCAGTAAATGATTGACAAAAGTTATAAACAAAATAGCAACCCTGAAATTACCATTTATGGCTTATTTTAAGTCGCCAGCTAGGCCAACTGTGTAACTCCCTTCGGAGCAAACTCCTCCAGACTTGTTTGCTGCCTCATAAGTGAACTTACTCATACCTTCGGAAAAATAACTGGTTTTAAAAATTTTGTTTTCTATAGGAAATGAAACCTTTGTGAACGAAAATGAAGTGTGATGCTGAGACAATTTGCACAAAGACCCAACTATTACATTAAACACCGAGTTCAATTCAGAAGAAAATACCTCATATGGAATGTTTTAGGGGAGATACCAGATTTTTCAAATCGTTTGGCAATAACGACACAGTCATCTGTTACATTTTTACAAGACAACTGCTCGAACATTTTTATCAAAGAATTTAGCAGGAATCATATTTTCTGTTTAAAACCGTAAAAGGTTTAGAAAATACTCGGAACGCTCAAATAGCTGGTCGATAAGACTGAACATCTGACACGACCGGAAAATGTTCGCCATAATTCAAATGCATTTTCCGATCTATGTGCTATAAGTGCACTTTCGTACGGACCAAGCCGCTTTTTAAATTAATGGTTTTGCTTCATGGGTCGTTTAAAGAACCATGAGATCAAATAGCAGGTTTTTGATCAGTCGCAGTTGCCAAGGCGAATATGCCGGACCGTGACATGTGCCGTGGTTATCAGCGTATGTCTAGTTCCACTAAAGAAATAGCCTGTCGCGTATGCCTTCAGGATTGTTAAGTCTATTGCAAGCATTTACCAGGAGAAAAATTATTTACTCTGAAAAAAGGCCAACAATTAATAAGATGGTTGGAATTCACCCTAAAACCACTTTATATCTGTAATGTCACTCGGTCTCGTTGTATATATTATTTAAAAATTGGCCGATGAAAAGATGACGATGTCACGAAGGAATCCGAGAAAAGCTTACGGAGTTAAAACCTTCCACGCCAGGGGTAGTACACCGAAGTGATGACGTTAGAACCTGCAGAAGATGGTCGCTTGTTTGGTCTTAGGACAAAATAATCATGTTTAAAAGTCTTTGCATATGCATTTCGGTTATCCGTGTCTCACTGTTTGGCGTGCTTGCATGACTTAATCAAAATAGTATTCTGTAATCAGTCTTTGTGCATATTTAACATCTGGATCAGGAAATGGCAGTCAACACGAGGAGTGGGTGCTCTCTCATCATTCCACATTGAGGTTACCGAACTGCAAAGTCAGTATTGTTCCAAGGATGACAATAACAGGAGCTCCGTAAATCTACACGAGCTTGGGCCTAGATGGACGCCGTTATTGTTCGCTGAGACTGTAGTACGGTATTGACGGGATGAAGACGTAGTTTATCAACGGTGCGCGAGCGTATGCCTGTCCGAGTGTCTGAACGATGACATCACCCGTTTGGGCTGGCCCTTCAGCCCAACCATTGGCTCATCTTGCAGAAACGCACGCATATGCTTTTTACATAGACTTCCGCACATACGGGCTTATCTGTGACCTGTATTCAGCCTGATCGAACAGCCCTCTCATATGCGCTCGGGTGCGCAAGGGCGAACAAATGCGCGCTCGTATAACTGTTGGGGCCATAACGGAGGTGGTTTAAACTCCCCGCATGTGTTTGTGCCAACACTGCGACGTAAAGAAGCCATATTGGGTCGACGCTTTACGCGCATTTCGGCTGTCCTGCTTGCCAAGCTGCAGTATTCTGCCTTCAAGTCCTCCTACCGTCACTGTCCTTGACATCGGCTCTTCTTCTTCTTCTTCTTCTTCCTCTCCCTCCCCTTCTTCTATCTCGTTCCCCCCATCCGCGCCATCCGCCTGCTTCTTTTTGTTACCCTTCCTATCCCCTCTTCCGCCTCATTCTTATGACTTACTTTTGTGATTTTTCTAATCGTTGTTGTCGTTGTTGTGAGTCCTCATTTGTCCATTGCTCTTCTTCTTCTTTAAGTTTTTAGTTTCTCTCCCCCTCTCCCATATTGGATTTTTGTTTTGTTTGGCGCATGTAAGCAGGGAGCAGACTAAAACTACACTTTCCAAGGTTAATTAAGTTGAGTTCCTGCTAGATAAAACAGGAAATAGTCACAGTATTTCCTTCTTTTAGCCCTATGTCCTCTTTCGGGTAGGCCTCATAGGGCGAAATCCAATTTCCAGAATCACGTGAGAGCGCAGCTTTCTAGTTTGACCACTGCTGTAAAAGTAGAAAATGGTTGGGAAATAATTTATTAGAATGGAATGTGGAGGCGAGAAAAAGCGCCTTACGTCAGTAAAACAAGCCACCAGTCGTTAAATATCAAAACTTGTATTACTGGCAGACCGGACAGATAAAGTGTAAGTTAAATTATACTAATCAAAACCCATCTGCACATGGCACGAACAAAGAAAAGAACTTGTGACAGCGGAATACACCAACAGAATAACACCGGTGGCGTGTGGCGCAGGACGATTAAGACTTTGAACGAATATTCATATTTGAGCATAATTAGTGGTACTTCAAGGATTCGGTGGCCGAAGATTATTTGTAGAACGTTGGATTGTTATGTAGTTTGCGAAGCGGTGAGCCTGATTTCGTACGGCACACAGCATACTGTACTGGAAGTTTTAATAACTGTAAGTAATTTCGCGATCTGGATGGACACTTTTGAGGTGTTTGGTGGCAACATCGTTGGCAACAGACCAAGTCGACACCAGCATTTCAAAGCGACGAAGACAAGGAAAACGTAGCAGCAATTTTCGACCAATTAACTATTGATAGCCACGATACCAACATCAGGCTGACAAACACTCTAAACTACGACAGCAAATTTTATTAAAGTGGCGAGATCGTCTCAGGAACTCTTCATATTTCTGATACAAACATAGAGAATGTGTTCTATCTTTGTCATCCAAGCTTATTTTAAAAGTATTTCCGAGAAGTCCCAGTTGAAGGCGGTCGTCATCCGTGTTCAAATGGCGTTGTCACTACCGTTTCCAGGTAACCGCGGATGCCTGATAAAGAAAAGACTTTGTAGCTGGAAGTTAAAAACATTTCAAAGACCGGGCGATACTTTTTTCGCAATCGTATACCGACAGTGACTTTTGACCCATGGAATGAAATGAAGATTTTCCGCGGTTATCCTTTCCTGGAATCGGGTCGAAAGGCCGAGGTCTGTCGTCAGCTAGAAATGTCCTGATGGTAGTAGATAACGGAGTGTGACTCAGTAGCACCGCAGCAGACATATATGATCAAACCACCTCAAAGCGCATGACCGCCTTCTGGCCTGGAATAGGAACGCACCTGGCGAACTATTGCCAACGAACCGAAAAGTACTAAATTTATTCCCTATTCCAATGTCGCATGCATCTCGACCTTTTGGCGGGAGGCTCGGCGGTATCTGTCAGATCTGATTTAGGGAATTAGAAAGCTGGATGACGAAAGTGCTTCTTAACGTCCTGTAGAATATACTTAAAGTGATTAATCGATCATTGATGCAACTTTTGCACTATTTGTTTAACTAAAGTCTCAATTTTGTCCAAATACCACACGTTGAACTTTCGACAAAAATATTTAATTGTCTCTTGGATAACTTAAACTCATGCAGATTTCTTTTTTATATTTTCCAATTTAAGCTTCTTATCTTTAAACAAGTGCTTCATCGAGCTTACTCAAATCTTTGTTAACTGTAGCAATTTAGTAGAAGATGGCACCCTAGGTTCTAAAAATCTTTTTCGATTACCGAATAGTTTTGAATACAATCTGCAGTTGTCCGTGAGCTTAGGCCCCAAAGCCCCATGATTCATACCTTCCTGTGAGGAAATTCATATATTTCTTCACTGTATCGAGACAATGCCACGTATGGTTTATAAAATTGTGGAATGGGATGCACCATGTTGCATGCTTTCCTAACAACATTAATAAACGGACAAATACGATGCTGTATGAGTGAACATTCAATGGACTTATAAAACCTAAAAATCAGAAACCTTAAAATGGAAAGATACCCTTTCTTTACGCATCCAGTTTGAATAGGACGTGATTTTCTACCAAATATGCGTGAGAAGGAATACTTTTGTGCATGTTTTTTACGAAATCTGTCCAAATTGATAAATACATCAAAAATCAGTCGAAAAATTAAAGTACCATAAGTGGTCATTTTTACCCAGTTTGGTTCTTTCAGACGGCCGGCAAGAAGGCTCAATTTAAAACCGACCTCCTGACGTGACTAAAATATCATGGAAGTTTGCTGCAGGATAGTCATTATTACAACACCACCCGAGTAATCAGTTTTACTTGAAACCACAATCAAGGACTTCGGTTAACGTTTGTGGTGAATTTGTTAATCTTATAAAATTGGTGCCTTATTGCATGGGAGCCGAAAAAGGAGGTGAGAAAAAATCTCTGAGAAATCTTAAGTAAACTTCACCTTTCGGTGTTCCATTTCAACGCTGGAATATAACCGATTTTCTTCTCAACCGACTTTCCTAATCAACATCGCCTCATTTGCTTTTCTTGTGTCAGTATTTAAGTGACACACTGCCTTCGCTAGCTGGTACGCTTTTATCTTACCTCTCTGCGCGGTTAGCACACACACACTTTTGTCTGTCTCACTTTTGCGGGAGAGGGGTTGGGTCTAATTATCTTTATGTTTTGCCATTTACCTCTATACGCATGCTTTGGCTTGTGCCACGCCGCCTGACTTATGGGCAAATAAGCAATTTGTGGGCAACGTAGGGACAAGTAGGTGAGAGCGTGTAAGTCAGACTGTGATTCCCACAAGTAAACGCTTCGCGCAAATTGCTGGCCGACGACAACAGCAACTTACAACCCACGTCCGAACACTTTTATGGCCTTACCGGCAGCCAGCTTTCAGCAACCGATTTTTGTCCGCAGTATAAGCGAGCGGTAAGTGCTAGAGTGTCTTCCATGCCCAAGTGGACCGTCTAGTCTTCTACTGGGCCCATGACGCAGGGCAACTTACTAGGAAACCTACTTAGTGCCGCCGATCGAATTACCAATAGCAATTCATAAATTTCAATTTCGCCTGATATCTGTGGGCCCCGAGTCACAGAAACGTGTAGTTTTAGACTTGGGCGAGTGTCCAAAAGACGCATTTATATCCCGTCGACAATTAGACAGATCATTACCCATGCAAATGTACCGCCCTGATGATGAATTACCGAAAACATATGTTCGCCAACTGACTTTTCAGTTCTTTATTGTCTACTACACGGCATCTGTCAGCCAGAGATACGAAACAGAATACAGAATATTCTACATTATTTTATCTTATATCACTCAGAGTCAATATTAGGTGAAATTAAAAACCAACGTATGCAGAGCCGGAAAGAATTTTTACTGACCATGCTCGATTTTTCGAATTGCTGCATTTCGTTTCTAAGTATCCTGTCTTCAAAAACATTTTACGGCACAGTCCATTGTTTTCCGATTAACTGCGATCAAATTTCTGCTTTAAACGTTGAAATTGCGGCAAAAATCTCAAAGACATTTGAGAAAAAGCAGAAATGTTCACCAGACTGCACTCGCGTCAATTTATGAGAATGGGTAAGCCCTATAAGCTTATCAGAAACTGGTACTGAGCGAATTAGTCAAAAGTTTCATGAATAATATCTTTGCATTGATGTGTTTAAAGCTCCTAAGGTGGGTCATCTAGAAAGCTAATTGATCACAGCTTCTACAAAAATTGAAGAACAGAAGTCCATTTCCTTTTATTTCCTCATGCCGATGACGCTGGCCATGTGGTTTCAATACTTTAATGGGCAAAATATACACTGTGAGCCGATTGCGCAAATGCATTCTTATGTGATATATGTTACCGGTCAAAATTGTTAGAATGTCCCAAAAAGAATCCAAACATTAAAAAAGATATTTTTGTTGGTGACCGATTGATATCTCCCTAAAAGGAAAAGCAGTCTGTTCAGTTTTGTGATGCCATAATTCCGTGCATGTACTGAGTGTGATATCCTTTTTATTATTTCCGTTTGGAAGTGTGCTGCGCACTTTACCCTACAGGCAAGAGAAAAGCAAATTTATACACGGAGAGAAATACTTTTTTTATCAGTTTGGCCATAGAATCTGTCGTGGCAGTCTCCGGTAGCATCCCATAATCTCACGAACAAGATACCGTGCCAAAATGACCACTTATACACCGGCAGATACATTGGTATTGTTTACAGTATTTGTCTTAGTTCCCCATCCTTGGTAAAATTACCCGGCAAATACTACCTTAAAGCTCGTTTCTGTTCAGGATGATAAATTAACATGCCTATAGCCTCGAAATGCTGTAATACAGATGAAGAAGTACCCCGGCCAAATCTAGACCAGTGGTGTTGACTCCTAAAAAATTCTAATCTATCCAGTCCAGTAAAAACCCGCAGATTTACATTGATGCCCTAACCACAAGACCTAATCCCAGAAGTGTGGTTTTTCTGTAGCTCATAGGTTTAATGAATAAGGTCGAAGCACCAGGTTTTCTCCTCGAGGCATCAGAGAAAACGAAGTATGACCTCATTTTGAAACCCACAATGTTTTTAACAGTGCGGGAAAATGGGTCTAATGGTGCCAAGTCGGATTTTATGGTATCAACGGAAAAGACGACGGAGTTTCAAAGTGACCTACTAAGTGGACGAAGTGATTTTAAAGGAAAACCGTGTGAAGTCAGTCAGCTTACTTCTCGAGTCGGCTAAAACGCAGTTTTAACTCGCTAACATGTCCCTCTGGCGGAATACTGCAGGTGCTTCTAAGAATTAATACAACTGTGTTATGTGAGCAGGATATTCATAATTCCAATCCGAAGATCTTAACAGAATTGTAAAATCACTGCAGTCCTGTTTCTACATAATTTGTTTGAGTCATATTTTCAGGTTTTTCACCCAGTGTCCAACTCATTTCTGCATTATCCTAGAGTTTCTTCACATAATACTCTCTGATATTACGGGTAATTTGCCTTTCCTCTTAAGCTCTCATGACTGGAGAACGCGTGTAGCATCACAGAACTCGACGACGTTCATCTCAGAATGACACCTTTTTATTGCCCCAGAGGCTGTTGCAGTTCATGGCTGTGTATTTTGTTTTTGGAAATAAATTAGTCTATTTAAAAAATTGTTTTTCAAAAACGCAAATAACCATTTTTCGTATTCAACGACCGTCCTTATTTAAATCTACTGGGTTTTGGGAGTCTTCTACCGGCATTGGAATAACAAATCCGTAACATGTACTAATATACTGAAAGCTAGGAAGCACAAAAAGTGAGAAATCTATTTGTGCCTTTGAATTATTATATCAGTCCAATGAGATTCAAAACCCAATAGAAGGAGACATAGGCCCAAGTCAGTCCCTGCACGATGGCATGCTGGTCTTTGACTCAGTAGGTGGGCTAACTCATAAAATGTCAACCAAAATTACGAAATGCGTTTTCGTCTTGAAAAGAATGATTAAGTAGGGTTGTGAAGCTAATTATCATGCAGCACAATTTTAAAATAACTTTATTACCTCAGGATGCCGGCTTTTGAACGAACGTCTTTCCGGCTGCATGCAAAAACGATACTCTGCAAAATTGACTACTTATATTGCATGTATTTTTCTCCTTGATTTTCGCTACCCTTAAAAATGTAACTATATATTTTGGAAAACACGCATAAAAATATTCATCCTTTTACCCAGTCGGTAGAAAATTACATCTTCCAGTTTCCTGTTCGAAGGAAAGATATGATTCGGTTTTCGAAAAATTTTGCCGATTCCCGAATAACTTTAAACCCCGACCTGACGTTACACTTGTATTCGGGGTCTGCAAACTACAAGCCGTACGTTTTCCGCGGACGGAAAACCATGCATTTCTCTATAGTATTAAGAGAAGACCATGTGGAGTTTATATAATTTAACAGTAGATTTGAGCCATATTGTTTACTTTACAAGCTACGTTGGTAAAGACAGAGACCTGACGTTTTATGAACTACCATTTCATGGTATTAATAAATCTAACAATAAAAAACCTTTAAAAACCTAATTATATCCTTCCTTTGAGTATGAGATTGGAAGAAGATGTGAGTGTCTACCGAATGAGTAAAAGAATGAATATTTTTATGCGTGCTTTCCATGACATATAATTGAACTTTTAAGAGAATCGAAAATCAATGAGAAAAATGCGTGCTACTTAAGTAGTCTTTTTTACAGAGTGTGGTTTATGCAAACAACCGAAAGGTAGTTCCCTTGAAAGCCAACATCCTGAAGTGACTGAATTATTATAGGATTGTGTTGCACGGTGATTAGTTTTACAGCCCTGCTTGATTAATCTTTCCGAATTGGAAAAACTGTTCAGAATTTCGGTTGACATTTCGTAAGTTAGCCCACCTACTGTATTTCATAGGGAATTATCTAATTCACGAATCTTGCGTGCATTCACGGTAGAGCGCTAGTTATTTATTGAGCGGTCCAACTGCACTGAGAAGGACATTCACTAGAAACGGCCACCTTCGTTTGAATAAAAATGTGAGGGAAATACTCAAAATGATATCACAATAGCTAACGCAACTTTGCGGTAAGAAATGTTAAAAGTCTTTTCAAGAGAGTAAACACAATTTGTCGTAGTTCATAGTGTATGCTGATGCAAAAAACCGATTAAAGAACGCGATACAAAAGTTCTTCAACATATTTTGCTGGCATATGAGATAATATTTTTGTTTTTGCATGGAAGATTCGATTGACAGGGCTGAGCTAATTTTCTTAATGACGTCGCCGCAGCGTATGATTTGTCAGAAGATTACATCGAAAGGCCGGTTATTATTGAGAATTGGACTATACTTAATAAAGGCAATCATACACAATCGGTTTATTACATATCAAATGAGTTTTCTTCTGCAAAACTGCAAGTTATTTTCTGGTGATGGATAAAGGTACTCTTAAAGGTGTTAGTGAACACTTCGCAGACTCTGACGTCCTCATCAAATCGCCCGAAAAAGTGACTCCTACGACTAAATTATCAAGCCTCTCGGAAAAGGCAATTTTCGAAGGTTTTTTCATCTATATAGTAAGTTCTTGAAGTTTTTTTAGCAAGTGATGACCTGGTCCATATCTGTATGTACATCCAAACACAAAACCAAGTTGTCGAAGTAATTAGGTGTCCACCCCGAAGATTTGTGATTAACATGGACTTACTTCAAAAACCCCAATTAGCTTTGGCGTTAAAACTTATCCTATTGGGGTATTTCAAAAATGAGTGATAGCGTGCTTCGTCCTGTTTCAACGTATATTCAGAAACAGCATCGAAATTTTGCCAGTCCGCGCACTTTCCTAACTGATGCTGAGAAGCTTCCTCCAGAAAGCCTAAAACATCTTTTGATTCGTCTTCGTTGCTTGTGCTTAACTCTATGACTAACACTGATCTTAGAATTCTAACACGATGGCGACATAAACATTAAAGTATTTCGTGTGCAGAGGTGTCATATCTATTTAACTTACAAACTGAGCATCAGCAAAAAATGAACTGTCTAAATAACGTGTTACCGCATGCTCGAAAGTTGAACTGGTCATTTAATGGCGGCCCTTTTGCGGTTTATTTTAGGATACTTCAACGCACATTGTCATTGTGAATATGGCAAAGCAAAAAGATTGTCCATTGGCGTTATAATTACTTTTAGCGGCATGAGATTAGGCAAGTTTTAGATCTGAATTTTTTTTAGAAAGATACAACTTCTGCTTCTTTGGAAACAACGTGCGTATTCAAAAATTGCAATATCTGATTTAAAATAACATCAGGTTTCGGCGAGGTTTGATTCTGCAGCCCCACATGATTGATACTTAATGGTTAGCTTACTAAAGCATTATTAATTAAAATACCTTACTTAGACGTTCGTTGGACTAGGAATGGAAAGAGGGCGCAAGCAGAGCTCGAAGCAGGGAAGCGAGTGAAGGTGGCTCGTACACACTCCCTCCCTCCCCGACACAGTCACTCGCTGGATTAAGAGGATACGGGCGGCGCAATCACAACTGGCTGGCCACTGAGGGTACCGCGTGGTAATTTACAGTGCATGGCCACTGTAGTGGAGCCGACGGATTTCTACACCGTCGGAACAAGTCCAATAGGAAGTCTGCTTGACCACTCGCTGAATTAAGATAATGAAGTAAGTGCAAGCAGGGCTCGAACCATGCAGAGGGAAGCGTGCGTGAACTGATAACTGAAGCAACAGGGCTGACGTATAAGCACTCTTCCCCCGTGGCACAGTCATTCGCTGGATAAAAGTGCTAAGGAGGATGCAAATATGGGATATTTGTAAAGTCGGCGTATTCGCATCTACCAAGATTTTTTAGAAAGCTAACCATGTAATATCACTCAAGTGGGGCTGCAGGACCAGGCATTGCCCACGTCGTAAGATAACGATGGCTATTATGGTTAAGTTTTCTCATTTAAATTAGTACTCTCTACCGGAAAAACTTGAGCGAACATATGAATTTGACCCATGGTTAGCATTAATCTACAAAATAACCTGGATATAATTGAAAATTGGTTTATGCCTCAAATGTACTCGTTGACTTTAATAAAGTAGCTTGAGGACATATTATTTTCAAAAAGACTTTTTAGGCAAAAATGGCAGACAAATGAACAAAGGGTGCAATGTCTGAAGTACTTTGCGCCCCTAATCCGATCTTCAATCGCATGATCTGTTAATTTGTATTTTTATACTTCTGAAGATATCTCTCCACTTACGTTGTCCAAGTGGTTCCCATTCATTTTCAATCTCTGCTATAATTTTGTTTCACGAAAACTGTATATAAAGTCTTTCCATATTGTTGTCATGCACAAACCTGAGTGTTACTTATCCCTTGCGCTATTTTAGTAGTTTGTACTTCTGACTCAAGTGTGGAAAACTCGATGGCTTCGGTGGCATTCCAACTAACGACACCTAGAGTCAGACTTGAGTCCAGCCAACTCTCTAACCACTTGGACTATTTTGGTTCCAGGCTGAAAGCCGTGAACTTAACCATATTTGGGTCACGTCACCCGCCGAATCCACTGAAACAAATTAAATAAACTCAATAAAATTTTAATAAAAATTTTTCTACAAAATATGTTTGTATTTAAAAAAACATTGAAAACCCATAAGGGAGGTGCATACCACAGGGGTAGCTACAGTGCGTGACCTATCTCATGAAATGTTGGCTGAAATTCTTAAATGCGTTTTCGATTAGGAAGGATTACTTGGTCGCGGTTGTTATACTGATTATCATAAGGCATACTCTTATAACATTTTGGACTTGGCAGGATGCCGGCTTTTAAATGCGCTTCTTTTCAATCTCCTGTAAAAAGCGTGCTCGGTAAAAAATGGCTACTTAAGTAGCATGCATTTTTCCCATTGATTTTCGATGGTCTTGGAAATTCAAATATATTTTATAGAAACCACAAACAAAAATGTGCTTTCTTTTAGTCAATCAATAGAGAATCACGTCTTCTTTATATTTTATTCTCAAGGAAGGAGTATAATTAGGTTTTAAAAAAGTTTTCTCATTGTCGAAAAATTTGGAGCCTGATCATTCGTTGCATTAGCGCTTAGTGATTACACTCTACAAGGTGCATGCGTTCCGCGTAAAGAAAATCCCATATTTTTCTGTCATTAAAGAGATATTATACAGGGTCCATAAAATTTTGCAATGGATGCGGACCATGTTGTACATTTCATGAGGAGCAGTGGTAAACGGCCAGGTACGACGCTATGTGAATGGACATATCGTGGTCTTAAAAAGTCTCATAATTAGAAACTTTTTTAAAACCTAATTATACTCCTTCCTTAAGTATAAAATGTAAAGAAGACGTGATTCTCTATTGATTGACTAAAAGAAAGCACATTTTTGTTTGTGGTTTCTACAAAATATATTTGAATTTGCAAGACCTTTGAAAATCAATGGGAAAAATGCATGCTACTTAAGTAGTCATTTTTCACCGAGCACGCTTTCTACAGGAGATTGAAAAGAAATGCATTTAAAAGCCGACCTCCTGCCGAGTCCAAAATGTTATAAGAGTATGCCTTATGATAATCAGTATAACAACCGCGACCAAGTAATCCTTCCTAATCGAAAACGCATTTAAGAATTTCAGCCAACATTTCATGAGATAGGTCACGCACTGTATTTATTTGCCGACTGCAGTTCCTGAAACGGCCTAAAAGAAGTGAATTCAAAAGCCAACGTCCTGGGGTGTCACAAACATTGTGGGATCATGCCGCAAGGTGATCTACACTACAACACCACTCAAGTAATTCTTCAACATCGAAAACGCGCTTCAGAATTTCAGTTAACATTTTATGCGTCACGCATGACTTGCCGAGGGACCACTCTTGTACAAAATGAGCAAGCGTACGTCAAAGGGGAAGACGAATCGCAAACATCGAAACCGTTGTAGCTGGTGGGCTGGTGGTGGAAGCGATGCACGCAGGGCACAATTAGGCAAAGGGTCAAATAAAATTTTGGGGGGATTTTTCCCACATCCAGCGAAAACTTCCGTATTTGACAAACCCGGAGGCCTCACCGAAACAATTATTGTAGAGATGCACGTGGGAAAAAATGCGTCTCTCTGGCTGACTGTGTAGTTTGGTCTCCCATCCCCTCTGCATAACACACGTGAAATTGTTCTTTCACGACTGCGTGACTCGGTCAGACCTGACTGCCGCCCATCATGCCTTTGTGCCGTCATGACAGTACCTGGGAAAGCTGACTGAACGGATATATGAAGCTTATCCTGGAAAAAGTTGAGTCAGCTGAAGTCGTTTCTAACCCAGTTAACAGCTCTATGGCGTTAATGCCACGTTTAACTTATCTCACTTTCTTCTCCTGTGAAAATATCTGTCTACAAACGTAGAATGTTTAGGGACCAATGAAATACTATCTTACTTATACACACATGCCCTTTCGGCTCATCGCTGTCTCCTGATAGTGAGTCCCAGTGCATTTTTTGGCGCGGCAAATTTATTATTATCTGGTTTAGAATAGGGTTTGACAAAGGTGTTTTTGATATATTTTCATGATTTTCAGGCAAGTCATTTTAACCTGGACTCCCCTCTGTTGAACGGTCCCATAATTGCCAATAGAAGCGAAGAAACCGGTCCCAGGAAGCAGTCGTGAAGAAGGAGACACGACCGCTGGAACAAGAGCTTTAATTGCCTGACGTTTCGGATTCCTGCTCGAAACCATCATCAGAGACAATAGCAGATATAGGCGGTACATGCACAAAGGGCTGCAGTATTTATAGGATACAGTCACCATGCTACCACACAGCTATAACAATTCACGGACCCACCTTCATCGGGGATTGTTGCATTTGGTGTGATAATTGTCTGATGGCCGCATTCGTGTCGTTAATTGCTGCAATTTCATCATGGATGTTGATGTGATGATTGTTCGACCACCTGACCCATTGACCCTGGCCTTGGGAACAGTGTTTGCCCGGGCGTTCTCCGCGTGACTAGGTGAGGTCTCAGCACCGAGTATGGAAGAGGAAGGTCGTTGCAATTGTCAGTGGACTGGGTTCCAGTAAACCATGACTCATGTAGTTCGCGGCTCACGCAGTCGTCACCGCTGGCGAAAATTTTGGCCCCGTCGAATTTGAATGCGTGGCTGCATCTCGTCGAATGAGTCGCGACTTGAGAGCCATCGACAAAGATCCACATTTAATGCGTACTAACACAGCCCTGGCAGGTATTTATGAAAAACGCAAGAGGTGACTTCTAAAATAGTAGCTTATATTGTATTTAGCCACCCAAGCAAATGAGAACCTTTCGGGCTAACACCATCGTTGCCTAGCATAATCCAAAAGCTATAGAGTGACAGGTAGCTGTTTCAGGTCATCATCAGTGTTCTTCAGCTTTTTCGTCCAAGCCACAATTGGGGATTTTTCGTGTCGTCTTCTCGTTCCCACTCCTTTTCACCGCATTAAAATGGGCCCTAAACTCATTAGTACATTTGTATGGCAAAGATATTGTTTGTCTTGTCACTCTTAACTGAGTGGATACTTCGCAATTGAAATGAATGTGGGGCTTGACTCCCGCGCAGGCGGCAGCGATCAACCAGACCACCTGTCTGATGGGGCGCGAGATCAGGACTCTTTATAATGCGAGCTGTGCAAAGAGAACAACAAATCCACCGTTTTACTCGAAGTTTCTTTTTCAAAACGTCATTCTACTTGCCAAATATATCTCTTTAAAAATTTCTAGTTGCACAGGTATGGTGCTCAGCCGCTTTTACACACATTCAATGCATAATTTCTAAATTCATAAAAATTAATCTTCGGTTTTCGGGTTTTCAGTACAACAGGGTGCAGGTAGCCAAGTTTGCATCAAAGCTTTAAATAGATCCATTTCGTACCATCGGTTTTACATCGGATTCCTTATAGAGGAATGGTTACATAAGTAAATGAATTGGGGGTAAGTGAAGAACAAAAAGGAGCCATCTCGTAGGCTACGACAGTAACTGCAATTCGATTGTCAGCATGCTTTTAAGTGCATAAAACAAGGTGATTTCCCGATGCATTTTACAATCAAAAACCTGCATTTCTGCATCTCACTGATATTTATAGCATGGAAATTGATGTTAATCTCTTGGATATCTGCGAAAAGATAGGCTTTTGGAAGCAGTGTCGTGGGTTTGCAACAGGAATATGAATATATGAATATGATATATGAAACTATTCTTCCGTTTCGTGGGTAAGATTTGGTTATGTAGCCCCACCTTATGGACACAATACTGTTGGTGTTGGGGTTAGGGATAGGGGTTAGGGTTAAAGTCAGGCGTTAGGGCAACTATTACCCCACCACGCCAAGTACAACCGCGCATTCCTAATAGCATTTCTTTTGAATACATCTACTTGACCTCGTAGCCTGTGCGTCCCCCCGCCCCACCTGAAAAAACCCCCTATTACCTGCGGTCCTGTGTTCCAGATGGCTGGGGTGTGTTAACTTCAGGTAGGGCTACATAGCAACATCTGACTATTTCGTGCGAAGTGTAGTGATTAGCAGCCGTAAATAGTGCGATAAATCTTAAGGACTTGTCGAAATTAATGTCACGTTTAGGGCGAAATGTGCACTAAGACTGTGGGGCAAAATAGACAGTTGACTGAGGAAGTTGCCATCAGAAAATAATTCCTACTAATTTTACCTCTCATTCACATCGATGCTGATTTACAACTCTATACATAAGAAAGGTTTAATCATGTCTACCAGTCAAAGCTACCCCTTTAGCGGACTTTAAAGCTATGCATGTCAGTCATGTTGTTTAACGCAAGAGCGAAAACAGCATAGGACTAATTCGGCCAAAAATCGATTTTTTTAAATTTCGTCACGGGCATGCGCGAAATTTGAATTTTTTCGCAAACACGTACTGCGAATGGCGGGTGGAGTGTGGCTACTCCTGACGGTTTTCTTATCTTTCGTACCATGCAGATGTCAGCACAGGGGGCTTTTCAGTCCTACAGGACCCGAATATGTCGGAATATTTGGGGGTGTCAAGTTTGCAATTTTTGCTTCTGTAGAAGCCACACATGCGGACGCGAGCACCCTTTGTGACATATACTTCCCCAGAGGTCGTCTTGCCTGGCTTGGCGACTTAAAAGTGCCAGAAATGATGGCGATAGCCAACCAGGCCTCCATGTACAACTATCTGAACATGAATAACTTCTTCTGGATTGATGGATGCCTGCTCAACAGCAGCTGTAATCCCAGTAAAGGACGGTGCACCTGGGGTCCAGAAATGCGACGTAATCGTGTAGTCAGTCATATTACCCCCGGTGTGTCCAACACATTCGAAACAGCTCACGTGGCTTGTAAAAAGATGGCCAACGATGAAATCACGAATGACGCTGACGGGGAAAGCACACCGTGGCCGGTCCTTATGCCAAATTTACAAGATGAATTTCCAAATGAAGACAAGGATTATGTCTTAGCAGTTGCTCCGAACTTTGAAAAGACGGGCTTCATCTGTAGTGCACCAAATCGTGATGCCGTCGAATGCCCGTATGGTCTTACAAGGCTCGAAGTTGCTGATGTGCCGCAGCAATTAATTCCAAAACCAGTCTCATCTTTGTACACATGCGAGTGAAACTTGTTGCTTTTATCTTAGATGCCAGCATGTTTACCAATATATTTGAAAACACACGCATTTATAGAAGAAACACAGCAGTGCTGGCGTGGAACCCGTAGCTCCTCCATTAAATCAAATGATTTTGAAGGTAGAAATTTTTTAATCTGTTCGCATTTCAACGACACAAATTATGAATCCAAATTTTCCACCGTCTTCTGGAAATTGAATGATCAATCTCATGAAGTGTTGACAAAAATTCAGAAATACGTTTTCGATTGGAAAGGATTAATTAAGTGGCGTTTTACTAATGATTATCTGGCGGCATTATCTTATAATATTTCGGACTCTGCAGGATGTCTGCTTTTGAATGCACTTCTTTTAAATTTCTTTTAGAAACTTTGTCGGTAAGAGATGTCTACTTAAGTAGCGGGCATTTTTAACACTGGTTTTCGATGGTCTTATGAATTCAAATATATTTTACGAAAAGCATGAACAAAAATATTCTTTCTTCCACTCGTTTAATAGAGGATCACGTCAACTTCATATTTCATACTTGAAGCAAGAGTAGAATTAAGTTTTAAAAAGGTTTTTAATTATGAGATTTTTAAGATCGTACAATGTCTGTTCAAACAGCGTCGTACCTGTCCGTTTACCACTGTTCCTAATGAAAAGTACAACATATTCCGCGTCCATTGTACAATTTTATTGACGTATTATGACATCCTTCTAAAGGCATAAAGGAATACATGATTTTCTGTACGCGGAACGCATGCAACTTGTAGACTGGAATCACTAGGCGCTAGTGCAACGACTAATCAGGCTCAAAATTTTTCAGGAATCAGAAAACATTTTAAAAACCTAATTATACTCTTTCTTCAAGGATAAAATATGAAGTGAACATGATCCTCTATTAAACGAGTGGAAGAAAGAATATTTTTGTTCATGCTTTTCGTAAAATATATTTGAATTCATAAGACCATCGAAAACCAGTGTGAAAAATGCCCGCTACTTAAGTAGTCATCTCTTACCTACAAGGTTTCTAAAAGAGATTTAAAAGAGGTGCATTCAAAAGCAGACATCCTGAAGAGTCCGAAATATTATAAGAGAATGCCGCAAGATAATCATTATTAGAACCCTCACTCGGTCACTCATTGTAAGTAGCCTCTCCTAATTTGACAGCTAAAGTCATTTTTCTTGTACATCAACAGAAAAGATGGCTACTTGAATAATAAAGGCCAGATGTCCAGCTGCTTCAGCGCTCACAGCCATCCACTGGGTCGGCAGCGCGAAGTCCGACTGGCTTTCTCCTACAGAGCTAAAGCCTGACTGCTGTTTTGCAGCACAGGCGGGAGGTAGCCGTCTTCGCGTGTAGACTTGGAAAGATAAGGTCTTAATTCGCGGCCACTATAAAGGGGATTATAGAAACTCCCGAATAGAATGAGAAAATACTTATTAGTCGTACTAAGTAGCCAAACTACATGAGCGTAGATTACATGTTCTCAGAATTCAACCTTATCATCTATCTTTATATCATGTAGAGTCTTAAGAAGAACAAACGATAACTTTTTTAGCTTGACAACGTGAAAAACCTAATCCAGTCAGCCATCAAATTCAGAGACCGTCAAATCCACAGCTGAGAAACCAGACATATTTCGTCATTGGGTGTATGGAAGTAATGATTCACGTACTGATGAGATTTGCTAGCTCACCAATTTCACGTTTCATACGAGCAAGGACGTTCTTGTCACTCATGCCTTGAATATTACTGAAAAAACGATTCAAATGGATAAGTTAAATCGAATGGTATGACATTTGCGCTGTAAACGGATGACGCTTTAGTACCACATGACCAAAAGTCTGTTCAGCTGCACTTGCCTGTCGTAGTTTTTGAAAAAAGTAATATTTGTATGGCGCACATTTTTCCAGAAAACAAACGCCATCACGTGCACAAACTTCAAGCATACTGCATCCACATAAAAGTTAATGTCAGCGGAGAAAAAATTAGAAATGACAAGGCGCAAATGCCAAATGTTAAACATTTAATTTAATGCAAATCGGTACCTCTTTAGACACAGTGATAAACTCATCACTGTTTCGAACAGTGTACGGTGATGATTGAAGCTGAAAATCACGCATAATGCTGCAGATTTTAGTCACGTCTACCTTCCTTCTTCCGCATCCACTACGTTCGAACCAAAATATGGGCATGGACAGCTGATACCGAGTTCAATGCTCTATTCAGACAAGCAGCAGGAACCAGATTTCTGTGAGGGAGTCTCGCGCTTCACGCAAGTTAGTGTTATGAAAAGACCAGCAAGGAAGAGCCTTTGCGGTCCGATTCTCAGCCCTGAGTAGGAGCGGGTTATGTCGCCAGTTGACGACCTTCAGGGCCCCGATTGCTCACGCGTCGGGATGGTTCGAAAGCACGTTTTTGAGCTGAAACTGTTTGTTGTATGCAAGGTAGCACGACCTTACTCAGTCTCTCACTCCGCTATGTCAGGGACAAATCGGAGCCAAGGCGACTTAAGATGAGGTGGGGTGCTCTCGCTGGCGTATGCCGCAGATTCACTCCAGGCGCACATATTGTCCTTAAGTACTGACTTTGGCAAACGCCATCTCATGATACTTGCATGTGTGATGGAGTGCTGCTGTAACCGTCGTCTTTGAGTGGATGTACATATAGCCGAGTAGGTCCCTGTGGTGTTGGAATGCGCAGGCTCAATGCAGAAAGGTAAGGCGGACTTGGAACATGCTGACCTAGTGACCATGGTATTGATTCTCCGATGGTGTTGAGATGGATTCGCAGGTGTCAGACCAGGTCAGTGTACGATGCTTGTGGATGTTGTCTGACAGGCAACGGTTTCTGAATTCAGTAGTGATTTCAGTGCCATTCGAGTAAGGGAGGAGCATAACCAGCAGTGAGTTTGTTACAGAAATTAAAGCAATTTAACTTAGAGTCCCGAGTAATCTGTAGGTTCTTCTAAACACTGGAACAGGAATCGAATCGGTGTATGCTTTAAAAATACTCGCAGTATGTCATTTATTACTCTAAATCAGTTATGCTCTGTGAACTCAGTTGAAGTGTTTAAAATTCTGTCAGCCCTTCCTAAAAAGAGTAATGGTATTAAGTTCAACAATTTCATCCGCCAAGACAAGTTTCCAGAATTTTTTTCTCCATCATGCTCAGCATCAGGATGGAGCATTAGAGATCAAAAAAGAACCGGCAGATGGTGCCACGGAAAGGTTGATTACCAACCAGTGCATACATCAGTGTGAAGCCAGATCCGACGACATTCCATTCATTGATGAGATGGATAAGAAGTCCATACAACGAGGAAGTGAAATGAACATAAAGTGGTTCATGCACAGAAGTACGTGCAATCCTACATCTTTTTCCTTTTGTGAGTTAAACAATCAAGTCGCATAGCATATCCTTGAGTCAGTCATCGCGATATTGTGCGTACTCGGTTATCATTAGCCTTTCTTCTCCGAAACAGTCTTGCAATTTTGACATTATTATTAATCGGGCGCCGACGCCCGCTTTATGTTTCCATCCTCATCTTTTTATTCCTCTGCTTATGGCTCATCGCGATAAAAATAGAATTCCAGATAATGCCCCACAGACGCAGGCCTGGTTCCAGCGAGTTTTTGCTATTCAACTTTCAATGAATGCAAAAATTCCCATGCTGCCCTTAAAAGGGCAAGTTGGGAAGCACACTTTCTTGATAATTCATAATCGGGCCGATATGGTTACATAGAAGTTGGAAAATATGAGACGTTCACAGGGTTTATAAGTGCCTCAGGGATTATTAACACTCGTCGTTCCCACACCACCCACATGAAGAGGTCGGCGTCTTATGGTCATTGGGCAACGGGGAGGGGTGACATCGACTGTGAGTGATGTTTGTAAGTTGGCACGTGAAGTGTCCATCACTGTCATCAGGAGGTTAGGAAAGCGTGCGATAAACATCTGGGGTCGGCGTTGACCACGGAAGACAGAGCGCCTGCGGGGACATCTTCTGACAGCATAGCACTCGATTCGCTGGCCTTATAGTCACTGCCTCAGCTGTAGCTACGAATTCTTGAAGGATTTAAGCAAGAGTCTTTAGAGGTTATGGACCATCTTTTATTTTCGAAAATTAGTGTTCGTAACAACGATTCTGTAGCAGCGGGGCAAAAATATGCCCAAGCATGGGGGCAGACTGGGCAAATTGAAGTCAAGAGTTGTCACAGGACAGGCCAGCTGATAGGAATATGCAGAAGGATTTGTCACGTCTTTTGAAACTGAAATGTCATAACCGTCGTCAGTGAGCCTGTCCTTGACGTGTCATAATACATGACATTCCCCGAACGTGTACTCAGTTACCTTGATGTATTTGATATGTGGTGTACGAGGCAGATATCGCCAGCAACGGCTATATTTGGCGAAGCAGTATAAGGTCCCATGTTTCTGACTGTATTGTAGAGGGACGGCTACGACTGAGAAGTTCAAAGTGCAAGAACTTTAATGCTGGGATAGGCAAAAGCTTCGAGGAAAACATACCCTAAACTCCATAACTCTCACATAAGCAAAAAATTGCCACAAATGTCCTTTTTAAATAGAGCGGGCAAGCTTAGTAATGCCCTTCAAGCCTACCCTCCCAACCTTGAACAATAAATTTTCAGCTATCAGGCTATCACAACTTTAATATTAGCCAGCCATGTCTCTGAGCACATATATTTATCCGGTTTTGTGGAGCAGACCACGTCGCTTGAACGACGTAAGGCAGTTAGAGATCTCCTGCAGCATTACACAACAACAAGTCCCGATTTTGTGTTTAATATCTAATTGAGATCATTCATCAGGTCAACATAACTAAGTCCGTTCTTCTTATGAACATTCGACAAAAGATGTGAAGAAAAGTGATAACTGGTTCTACCAGTGGCACGAAAAGTATCGAGTTATCTACGAGGCTCTATCTTATGCTGTCAAAAGTTCCAAGTAAGACACTGAAAGTGCTGTGGCCCAAATAGGTTGCGTTTTACTGCAAACTTTCGGTCGCACTTAGGCTAAGCATGAAATACCTGGTATTCCGGTTATCTTATTACCGATAACCGTTGAACATATCTGACAGTAAATCACCGAACGCTTCATCGAACTGTCGTTACAAAGTACGCATGGGAGCCTTTTTACATCGAAACTATGCCGCTCAAATAGTGAACCGCAATTTAGGTTTTCTTCAAGAGAGAAACTGCCAAAAGTCCAAAAGTCCTGTGTTCTTGAATAAGGTAGAGTATACAGTTGGTGTTCTTTAAAGATGCATAATTTCACTCGTTTGGAGGCCAGGCACAGTTCTTGGATATCGGGGAGTGCGAAGGATATAGCTGAATAACCGGAAAAGGAATTTTATTGAAATGCAAGAGTGGGTTGCTCCCCCAGGTCCTGTTCACGGCGGAGTGCTTTTGAGAAAGAGGGGTTTGCGCCGAAAGTACCGAAAATTCAGCCTGGTGGCGAATATTAAGGTTAACCGCAGAGCATAATAGTAGGGATGGACATTTGCTTGAACTAGAAGAAAGCAGCGATTTTGGGCCTTTGAAAGGAGCGAACGATAAGTCGGCGGTCATGTAAATAGTGGAAAGGGAATAGATTATAGGTTCAAAAGTAAGTGGAAAAATCCAACCAACTCTTTTGGTTTGACAGGGAAAGTGGAGAGGAGGAAGGGATGAAGAAGATGGGCTTGGACATCCCTTAAAACCCATAGTTCGTTGAAGATAGAAAAAAAACCATTGTTGGTAAGTGAGTCTTTTCTGCACCAACATATTCGGCCTCGTACTTTTGAGACTTCTGGCGTGACGCTGTTTCTTAATGTAAATATGGAAGTAGTACTGCAGTCTCAATATCCTATTCGTTAGTGGGTCTTCGAAATACTGCATAAGTGCCTGAAAGTTGAGTTTCAGCGCCACGGCTCATAAAGACGGATGTCTCGTTGGAGGTCCGCTATCAGTCGAGTTTTTTCAGCTAACTCCTTGCGCAGCCGTTGGATCTCCCGTCGTTGTTCAAGGAAAGCTTCGCGCAGCTATGGTGAACCAAAGTGTCGAAAAAAGGTTAATTATTAGCAAACAAGGATTCCTACACATCAAGAGTTTCAAATCTAAAATCCGAGGCAGTTTTCAAAGTGAATAAAACCAGCCAAGTCGCGAGTAGCCTGATAAATTGTTGTCAGATTTCTGGAAGACGTCTGATTCAATATATTATTCGATGAGAGAGCGAAAGGGCCCAACAAAAACCAAAAAGTAATTCAAGTAAGGCAATTTTGCGAGCCGGAGCAATTTGGCTGTCCAAACAAATGATGTTAATTTGAGGAGAAATTTATCACCGGGACAAAATAATTAAACTGCTCTGGTTTTGGAAAGTTTGGTCGGCTCCCAGTGTTAAGGCGCAAAATCGAACAGGAATTCGAACGACTTGTCGAGCAAAACGATCTTGAACTAATCAACTTTCTCCTTCCGCTGCCTCAGCCTTACAAATAATCGCATTGATCGGGGGCGATTTGGCATCTGCGGAGGTTGTTCGATATCGTGGTTCCTTGGCGTCCGCGTCCCTTGAATTTTATGCCGATCAGCAGTGGGTTTGTCACTGCATCGAAACAAACTATTTGGTTGAAAGCGTCAGATAAACGGAAAGTTGCCTCTTCTCGCAGTTTCAGAGGGCCAGCTGAACTTCCTGCCCCTCACAGCTCTCACTGATTCCATGTTTTCCCCGCGAAATAGGAAAGTTGTAGAGAAAAGCTGGTGACGTATTTTTGGAACATACGATAAATTCGCCTTTGTTGCAATAAAAACTTCACTCTCAGATAGATGAACAGAGCATACATTTTCATATGGGTTAAGGGAATGTGAATATTCAAAACATTTCTTAAATTATTTGGTCTTTTTACTGCGTTCGTCTGACAGAAAAACAAACAAAATGGACACTCTGCCCGTCCCAGTCGAGGGGCATGCTCTGGTGGGGGATTATGCACATAGGAAATTTATTTGATTTTGATGTCCCCATAACTGAACCTGGATGCGTGAGCTACGGTACTTCTTAGTCATAAACTGCGGGTTATTTTAAGCCCAACAGGAAATAAAATAGCTTTGGTGGGAAGGAGTGATCACTTGTCGGCCAAAAATAAAGAGCAAATCAAGCAAAAGCCCGCGGTGTATTGACATATCTATCTGCTGCCCGCGTGAACTGACCTACAGAACGGCTTAAGGAGTCGCAGAAACCGTCTTTCTCTCTATGGCCTCGCAAGTGTTTCCGATTTCTTGTCACTGACGGAAAAATCTTAATAGTTTTCAACTTACCCCTGGGGGATTTGTGCCCCCTTTACCTAAATGAAGAACACGACCGTTCTGTTGCGAAATTAATTGACACCTTTCTGACTATGAGAGAGCGAGTACAGTAACTTGTAGTGACACTTTTAGGTTTGTAAAGTGAGATGCTCTTCGTATGCAGGCGTCTTACAGGAAGTCACGAAGTTCAAGAGGTCGACATATTGGAATTAGAGCCTGTGTTTTTATTATATATACATTGAACGGTAGCTTCATCAACAATACCTACCTTCTGGTAGTCTAGAGGTAGATTGCTGAGCAGATCAGCCTTTCTTGCACCAAAAGGAGTCTGCGAACAGAAAGTCGTTGACTTCATTGTCAGCCGATTTGGCGACGGATAGTTCATGCACAAGACTCAGACGAGCGGGACCTGCAGAAGAATGCAACTGCAACCGGCATGCTTTGTGCACATAAAACGCAAATTGTTTCGAACAATGTAAAAAACAGCCTAATTGATCCCATGCTGCCTATTGAATTATTACGATTGTGTGTTGTTGACCATGGCTCATTACACGCCATGCCGGTCATCTATGGCGGAGAAAGTTGCGGTGATGGGCCAAGTTTTTGTGTGCCATAGGTGTGCGTTCGCAGATATACTCGGATCGCGGGAAGGAAAACAAGTGAATTTCTATTTGAAGTCTTAGAGAGGGCACACAGCAGCAAACGCTGTTTCACCAAGTAGCTCTACTGACAGAGAAAACAGAGTATGGGATGAGCATTTCCGGTTTATGTTTCGTCATCATACCGGCATACTCCAATCGCAGACTGACGCTAAGATGATACGCGTAATGGCTCGTATTTGATTCCTCAAGCCAAATAGAACAGTGCACATCACTTGCATGTGACTCTGAATATGTCCCATTTCGGTCAAGAGGACACGGACCCGTAACTCACATGATGAGGCGGCTAAATTAAAAATTTTCCATTTTCAGCTTACAAGAACAGGTCGAATTTCCGATTTTGAGGAACAAACCATAAATGGCAATTCAAGTCTTCTTTTGCACTGTTTGTAACCTTTTATTTTATCGAACTTAATATTGTAGTGTAATGCATGAAAACTGCTGGTAGCAAAAAACTGTGACCTTTTGGCCGCTTTGACTGTGCATGAACAAACTGTGATAAAATGTGAAAATTGCTCTGATTTGCACATGCATATTAGAACAGACGCACTAGACGCATATGACGACGCCTTCCTTGCCTGCAACCACATCTTGTCAGTGGGAGACTTGCATAACATTTGTTTCTTGACTGACAGACAGCTAGTGTGATTGACTGGTTATTAGTTACAGCCAAGCCTCGGCTTGCAAAACTTCCTTCTAGATGTGGTGTTAGCCGTGCTCAAATGGATTAGTTTCTTGTGCTTATGGGGTGAAGTTCACGACAGTTCTTGCGCAGTCACATATTTTAAAGTCTAAGCCTTTGTTTTGTCTACTTACTTCAACTTCTGGCTGAATCACAGAGGTTAGAGTATTACGGCGCCTTAGAGGACACGACTCTGATAGTTTTCAACCCAGGGAACAAATGATTCCACTGACTCAGGCCTACCGGCAGTTCTTCGTTCGGAATGTGGGCGGACAACCTGTGGGCTGCCAACCTACATGGTAGGTGAGAATCTCATCTACAAAAGCATGCAGATATTGGATGGATGTTTCAGCCTGTGTTCGGCAGTTGTGACTGATGAATAATATGAAAATGGAATTGGCTTTCCCATGAAGGCAGTTGTTGGCCAAGTTTCAAAAGATACATCTCAACCTCCGCCATCATAGTTTAGGTCTTCTAGGTAAGCCAGATTAAATTTGTGAAATTGCGGCGAATGCTGCGACAGGTTTTTAGTATAAATCAGGTTTACAAAAAATTAGTGTCCCTCATCGGACTCCATGAGGTGCTACCTTGTTTGACGAGGTTCGGGCTGCAGTGAGCATGCGAGGGTATGTCTTATGAGTGAGTGTTTTCACCATTGTAGATTTCTGACTCAATTTAGAGACTCGGCTCCATAGAAAGTATCATGGATAATCCAGACACGTGCGCGTACTCTTCCGCGGTTTTAATTTAGTTTCTTTGGGCACCCGGCCTTCATCTGTGACTTCGCGATTCTGCGTTATGTGCAACGACTGCGGCACGGTGTTTGCAATTTGATTCGGGGACTGTTCTGAAAATGCTTCCTCTCAGATTCGCTCAGTCCAGACGATGTAAAAGCAGGATTTCTGACGGTCGCGAAGGCGAACATTTTCTTATCCAAAGTACAGAGAGCAGTAATTCACTGAGACAGTTCCAGTGCGATGGAGTTGGGAATAGAGGGCGTGAGTACTATATTGTGTAACATCTCCTAGCCCCAGTCCAATCCTTGCACAAATCGGCTTTTTGCTGAAGAAGAAAGCCATCGACCTCCGTGGGCGGAGTAGGACGCTTTATGTCAATATGACAGCTACTAACTGCGAACACCTTGCAGGCACTATGAATGACAACATTTGGCGTTTGATTCGCAGTATGAAAGCTATAATGGTCCCGAACAGACGGATTAGGTCCTAATTTTAATCATTGTCTTAGACTCAGGTCCCACTACTTTGTCGGGAGAGCTAGGTGGTGTTTCCAGAGCAGCGGGCAAATTTGCATATGCCTTACGAAGTGCGTGTTCTATTTCTGAGCAATTAACGTCAGAGAAACTTTCACAAAAACAGGTAAATGAGCAGAGGGGATGAAAAGTAGGTGAGCAAACATTGCAATTACAAGTGCATTCGTAGGGCAGATAGAGCTGGTAACGAACTCATGCTGAACGTTCGCGCCCCCAGAAGGGGCAAAGGTGTGCAGCATGCGCGCATATGCGCTTACAGCATTCGCAGACAACAAGCGGGAATCCTGTTCCACGGTGCTGTCGGCCCTCCGAGGAAGGAAACTGGAATTGGGCTGTGCAAAGTGAAAGAAGTCGAAACCGCTGAATGTGTACATAGCAAGATGTTAAGACTGTAGAAGCCAGCAAAAGTAAATATAACGTTTCAGCCATCCGCAATCGAGACTACGCAGCTTGGTGCGACTCTTTGGATGGTTGAGAGAACAAGCGGTAATTTAGTGAAAAGGGGAATGACGTGGGGTTAATTTTCTTGACATTATGAAAGAATTCAGATTGACCCAACTGTGGAAAACTCGGCGTCTTGGTGGGATTCGAAGCCACGATAGCAAGGGGAAGGCTTTAGTACAGCCAGCGCTCTAACTACCTGAGCTATGAGGCCCCGCCTGGTCTGCCTGTCCTGCTTGGACAGTCAACTTACTGTATCCGATTTGGTGGATTCTAGACGTTGCAGTAGGTTGGGCGGGTAACTTGACCCAAATGTGATTAAACGCGCGTCGTCCGGCAGGGCCTCGTAGCTCAGGTGGTTAGAGCGTTGGCTGTACTAAAGCCTTCCCCCTTACTGCGTGGGTTCGAATCCCACCGAGGCGCCGAGGTTTTCACAGTTAGGTCAATATGACTTATTCACAATCTTTCAAAACATCTATGAATGTGCAAGAAGAAATGGCAGTCCTTTGGGTTAAGAGGTTGGTAGCGCTGGCGATGGCCACATTTCAGGGGGAGGTGGGCACGGAGGGACAGCAGGTCGACCTGCTTGACATTTTACCGAATGTTTTGCTAGTCAATGCGTTGGAATATTGAAAAAACTGGGAGATTTTATCTGCGTCACCTTTGTTGCCATCCCACATTCAAGTCAGCCCCCATCTATGGTTGGCAGTTTAGTCACGATCATCATCTAGGGGGAATGCAGCATGGACGCAGTGGCCAGAACGGCCAATACCAGGTGTCCAGGCTTGAACAAAGTAATCGACGTCAGAAAGTTCCTTTGTTGTGACTGTTTTGCTGGATCGGAGGGCATGCAGGCCTCAGCGAACGCGCACCGCTAAGTAATGCAGCACACAAGGTTCTGCACACAATAGACTCCCCATACCCCTCTATCCCTGGATGAAACGTGGTCTGTTTTGTGGTAGTTACTACACGCCAGATACCTGAGCTGTTGCCCCATCAGTGACGCCCCCTTTTCCTTTTATTTGCCGGACCCCTTTTTGGCAAACGCGAACTCACATTCCACAAATCAGTTAACAAATTCGGAATAATTTATGTTTGTTAATCCGTCGTAATGACCAGAGGGATTAGTGTAGACAGATCAGTACAATGTTGGTAAATCGTAGGAGTTCAGGCAAGCAGATAAGAGAGGCCAAGGTAGAGGATGAATCTCAAGGGCGCATTGATAGGTAAACGTTTGGCTGAGGACGAGGTCAGGAAGCAAGGAAAGCCGCTTAAAACTCTTCTTAGTTTGTTGTTGTAAGATCCCGATGCAGGCAAATGGATAACAGATACAGTCGTTCCCGGAATCTCTATAATTTTTGCAAATAAACGTAGCATCTCCAGTATATTCTAATTGCGTAGGTAACTTCCTATGCAGAACGTTGTTGATTATGCAAAAAAGGCGTTTCCAGAGGCACATGGATATATATTCTAGCAAGTAGACGTGAAGTTGACACTCGAAGGCATCGAGATAAATGAAGAAAGGAAAAAATCGAGTAAAACTTCACTTTCTGTCATGGTTCCGAGTATCTGCAAACGATTCCGTTGATTTAATATTTTTTTGATACAGATGAATCCATGAGGGCAACAGTAGGCTAAAAGACCCCAACTAGCTGTCGGTAGCCTGTGGATCGTGTCATACGGGCTTGGCGGTAATACTTTCCAGAGTTTAAAAGAAGACGAAGGCACGATCACTAGGGCGGTAGCTTTATTGGTCTTAGCCTTCGAACTCGAATAGGAGTTCATCATCAGAGAATGCTAGAGTGCAGTAACGTGGGAACATCTATGCCGTTGTGCCGTGAGGGGGAGGGGGAATTACGTCCGTGGCTAGATCTGGTTTGTGCTGTCTGGCCCACACTGGTCTCCCGGCGTGCTGACGGCGTTTGTACTTCGCGGCGATGTGAGCTGCGCCACTTGGCTGCGAGGGCGGAGCGCGTGATAACACGCAGGCAAATCAATGTGTCCAGTGATAGATTTGGTGTCCGACATCCACACTGCCAACAGTTCTCGCCCCGTCTTGTTGCCGGCTCACGCCAATATCCGCGTGTTGGCGAAGTCGAACTCATGGCCTCCCTCCAGCATGTGAGTGGCGACTTGAGATAGTGAGTCGCCTCTACGAACGGCCCGTTTGTGGTCAAGTATTCGTGAGCTGAGGCGTCGTCCTGCTTGGCCTGTGTAGTGGTAGAGTCTTCTGCTTGCTGGGATCATTCCACGTTGCGACTGATTAAGTAAACAAAGTACTCCCCTTTGGACACAGACTCCACGAATCCACAAACTATGACATATCCAACTGTCTGACCAGAAGACTGCGACGCACCTCATTTCGCACGTGTCTACAGGCCAGAAAGACGCCTGTAGGCGAAGGAATAATCGTTGGAACACGATCGCTCGTCTTTAATAGGGCCCGCAGGCGTCTACACTCATCAGTACACTGATCAGTAGTCATCCCACTAACAACAAAGAGGAAAAGAAACGTCAGCAAGCTGAAATGGGTCCCGACTAACGTTGTCATCTGCCTTGCCCAGGGAGATGCCTGAAGGCTCCTGATAGTGAATTTCGACTCTGATAGGGCTTGCAAGCATCTTTACTCGCCAATACACTATCAGTTCACGGCTCAACGTGCTGTCCCACTCGTGAGACCCTCATTACCACCAGTCCCGACAGGTAGTTGCGGTCCTTCATCCTACCGTTGCCTCCATGAGAGGCATTTTATACTAAATAACAGTGTTCAGTCTGTGGCACTCGTCGTGCCGAGAAAGTCGCACTATGATTCAACGTAGTTTTGAAACAGCGTGAGCATCAAATGTGTTTTAAGAATAACTCCCATAGTCAGCGCGTCAAATCAGCATCTAATAATTTTCGTGAAGTAAGAGCTTTAATACCCCTACTTTATACACGACGTGCAAGTATCTTTGATACGGAAAAATGAATATTTTTCTATCCCGAGCAGGTCAAAAAAGTTTACTTCAATTTTTTTGAAGTAAACTAGATCAGCAAAGTCTACAATTTTTGAATTTAGTTTGAGTCATGCATAAAGCCTTATTCCGTTATTTTGAAGGAATTTAACTCAGCCAATTTTGTTAGAAATCCAATAAAACTCTTAATAACAATGGTAATTGGGCAGCGTGATGTCAGCGCTGGTTGTGCGACTAATATTCACTCCCAGTTGGATAAGTAAAACGCCCTGTTCTGCCTAGATGTCGATTAGCAGCCGATCCGATTTAACGTATTCATAAGTCACAGTCGATTCCTCTCCTGAAACAAATATTTGCCACAACCACCTTATTTTTAGTCGTCTTACACACGCCTACACAAAAACGCCCGTAGTTTCTTAACTTATCGAGTTGACAAAGCTTCACTTACGGGATTGGGGACGGTTGGATTATCGTAGTCATCATTCTGCGCGTTCATGTGCGAATACTGGCACGCATTCATCGCATCGGAAGCAGCCTGACGTCCCGACTGGAGGTAGGACTGGGAAAACGAACGCCGTTGAACACTGTCTTGAGGTTCGTATTGTGTCGTAGTTCGATCGCAGGCTCGTGACTTGTGGCCGGAGGGCGACGGCTGAGAGTTGCCTACGGTGACGACGTTGGCTGAGTGGCCAGGCTGTCGGGGTAGGCTTGCGCTGTTACAGTTCTTCTGTGTCATCTCCTCAACCTGACGAATGATCTCTCGCACCGAGGGAAGCGTCTGAAAATCCTCTTCTTCACCCTGAAATGCAACAGGCTTGTCTAAAATCGAAAGCAAATGTTTGCTCTCTACGTACTCCTTAAAATTCGGATATTAGTCTTCTCTCTGTCTCTGAATCCTTCACTAGTCCGCCGAATGCTCCTCTTTCGAGATCACAAACTTTTCCCGAGACTATAAATTCTTCCAAAGCTTTAACAAATGGTTATGTTCTGAAATACATCAGTGGCCGTTATATGGTTCTTTGGAGCTCCTCCAGATTGAGCTACTTTCAACTTACTCATGGACCTTTCCTTATTCCACCTCAGACTTGATTATATCCTTTCCTATAGTGCTTTGAATTGGTAGTTCATTCGGACTAATTGTTAACCAAAGAGGAGACATTCGCCAATTTAAGGCCAGTTTTCTGTAAATTTAGTGTAAACACACCTGCGCAAACAGTAGTCCTAGGAATCATACTGCATCTGACTCACGAAATGTTAGCCGAATTTCCGGAATGTCTTTTCGATTATAACGGTTTATGCAGGCGTGATTGTACGATTAGTGTTTGTGGAACATCATCTTAAGTCAGACCAGGATGTCGACTTTAGAATGAACCTGCAAGAATCACTTTCAACGAAAACTGATTACTTATTCGACACGACTTGTTCCCATTGATCTTTGTTGCCTTTATAACCTTAAGTAAATTTTAGAGTAAACGTGCAAAAATACGTTCGTTATTTTACGCATTTGACGCCATGTGCTTATGCTTGAATAAAGTGTAGATTTCGGTTTAAAATGGCTCCTATTATGATATTTTATAAAACCGTGAAATGTTCATTCACGCAGAAGCATATCTGTTCGCTGCTTATATAGTTTACAACATAGTCTGCATTCGCTGCGAAATGTTATGATCTATACATGAACTCTTCTCAGTGGCTCAGCGAAATTCACGATCTTCTTTACACAGAAAGCATACAGCAAGTAGTTTTCCTACCCTAAGCGCAAGTGTAGCTGCAGGTCCGGTCCATAATTATTCGTTAATTGAAAAGCTTTTAAAAATTTAAAGATACCCATTTTAAAGAACAAAACTGAGAGAAACGTTTTCGTACATGTTTTTCTTATAAATATGTTTGAGTGTATTATGGAATCGCAAATCACCGGGAAAATTCTTGCTATTGAAATAATCGCTTTTTATGAATTTGATTCATACAGGTGGCCAGAGAGAAGCTCATTCGAAGCCGGCAGTCTGACCCGCTTGTGATATCAGGGGATTGTATTGCACAATGCTCTATTTTACAGCCCCAGTTAAGTGACCCTTTGTGGTCGAAAACACCGTTGAGAATTTTGATTAGCAGTTCATGAGATAGGTCAGGTACTGCACCATGATCTACTACATAGCCAACGGACGTCGACAAATATACTTCTCAGAATATCAGAAAAAAAACGTTGCGCCCAAGGATTTTTCCCAATCGCAGATTATTAAGGGCCGAGAGTGACAACGGTCTCACCTTCCTTATGACTAACAATGCTCAACGTTTTGGTTTGCAAAACACATTTCCCTAGGAGACTAGCCAATGAAGAAGATAAGATGTGTACTGGGAGTGAAAAAAGAAGTGTAATTTGACTGCGTGGTTGGTATCTACCTGAAGCTCATCTACATTGGATGAGACAAATCGGGCCCTGTCGGTCCTCGGTGGTGATGACTGTGTTCGATTTAACGCCGTCGTCGTCGGAACAATGGTCCGTTGCGAGCGTACGCGATCATCTGAATAGCCTTGGTCGGATGACTTGAAGGTTTGTCGGGGACTGTGCGCCGGGCTCACTGAGGGACTCGCCTGCGCACTGCGGCTCCTGACCTGGATTTTCACGGTCCCAGCCTTCCGTCCAGACGCAGAGTACTGCGGCTAAAATGTGGTCAGGGAATATAGAAGGCACCATTTAAAATCGACACTAAAAGAAATTGAAAATTGGTAATTTATAGGGGATTTTTGTCATATTTTACAACTGGCTAGAAGGAGTCATATCGTTGAGGGGTCAAATGATGATAGTGTGAAAATGACCTCTAGGTGTTTGGTGACATTCACTGTACTCCGTGTTTTGCGTAAAATACCCCCTAATCTGTGTTACGCTGTCAGATTTTCATGGCGGCCTCCTCGTTAACTGACAACCATAGGGAAGGAAATAATGATATTTATTGTGTAGATCTTTGGAAAACAAGTCCTTACGGTATGAACTTTGGTTTTTTTAGACACATTTCATAGATATAAATCTCGGTGGTTTTACGATTTTCAACAAAGTTAATTGGTAAAGGAGCAGATGTCTGTTTCGCCTCTGTTTGTTCTGCTGACTGACACAGTTACTAGGACTTCGGTCGTGTGGGTTTCATATAAATATGTAGCTACTAATTTCTCAACTTGTGAAGAACGTGATTTACAGGCAAGTGTCCAAGATATGACTTTTAAGGACAACCCTGAAATAATTATGAAAGTTTGAATCGAAGACAAAAGTATCCTGCAAAATGACCGCATTGCGCCCGTTCAGTATGAGGAGTTGAACCCCCGGCAAATGAGTCATGCACTAGCGGAGACATCGAAAGGCATGTTCTCGGGGTTTCACCTAGTACCTATCTTTGGAGTACGATACTTCAATCGTCAGCGAGGGCCGTAAACCGGCCCTTGATAAGAGAATGTGCCTTTCAAATGGACGAAAACGTCTTTCCGATATATACTACTCGAACTACTTTACAGGCTTACAGTCCATCGGATTAACAGAAAACCTGCGATAGACAGATTTTTCGCAATCCAAAATAGTACTGTAGCAATCTTAAGGAATTATAACCATTTTCCGGTACAATAATACGAAGAAAAGACGGTAGTACTGACCCTAAAAACAGACAAAAACACAATAGTTCCCCTTGAAGACAAATTGCATTCAGTTGCGACTTTGAGCAGCGGGGACCATATTGAAAAGTTCAAGCTATAAACCGCCTACCACGAACCATACCGAGGCATATAATTCATCCGTTGATAAGGACATGAAACGTCTTATATGAAATAAGCAACGACTGGACACGAGAATAAATACACCTGTACTACGGGTGGCATGCGTTAAATCAGAGAGCCATGTTTATTTCCGTTATCTAACACCAACTCTAACCCCCCTAACTCCAATTATAGCGCTAACCTTAACTCTACCCACCTTGGCCATTTGTAATACAACGGGCACTCACCGTGTCCTACCAAAGCAACCGTCAGGAGATACTGTCAAGTTCTAAAGCAAGCTGAACTGATCATCGCTAAGATGTATGAACTTCCCAAAGCCCATACAACTGACTTTTGACTGCGACAGATTGCATCCTAAACCGATGCACCTAACTATACAATTTCTAAGTAGTTTTTCCATTAGCTCCACCCACTTAAGAAGAATTGTGGAGCTTCAGTTAGGAACTCTGCAAAGTTTCTGGATCACAGCTTCGGCTGATAAGACAACGATTTCCTTCGACGTTGGCCCACCATTTACGTCAATATCGTTAGTTTTGTCAAAACGTTGCACGATAGAACTCATGCAGTTATATTTTGCGGATATTTTTGCAAGGGACCTATGTCTAAAAATCAACTTTCCATTCTACGGAGGTCACAGTGCAGAAACTAGAACCTATAGCTTTTCCGTTAACTGACCATAAATTGCGGTATGTAAACGAAAGATTTGTTGTGGTTAAAAAATCGACTAGAAACACTTCACAACAGTATCAACTCCACATTTCCGACAATTAACTTCACACCCGAAAAAGAATCTGACGAAAAAACTACTTACATTGAGTGACCGATCTCACGAAATGTTGGCAAAATTTCTGAAATGCATTTTTGATTGGGAAGGATTACTTAGGCGCGTTGTAACAGTGATTACCTTGCGACATAATCCTATAATATTCCGGACTCGGCAGAATGTCAGCTTTTAAATTCACTGCTTTTTAATTGCCTGTAGAAGCCAAAGTCGGTAAAAAGTGACTACTTAAGTAGCGGCCATTTTTCACATTTAATATCGATGGCCTTTCAAATTCAAACATATTTTATAGAAATCACTAACAAAATATGCTTTTTAAGTCGTTTGATAGAGAATCACACCATCGTTATATTTTATACCCGAAGAAGGAGTATAATTAGGTTTTTTTAAAGAGTTTTCTGATTCCCGGATAATTTGGAGCCTGATCAGTCGTTGCCTTAGCGCCTAGTGATTTCAGTCTGCGTAACACATGTGTTCCGCGGAAAGAAAATCATATATTCTTCTATGCCTTTAAAAAGATGCCATACAGAGTCCGTGAAATTTCGCAATGCATAGGGACTATGTTGTACATTTCATGAGGAGCAGTGGTGAACGGACAGGAACGATGCTGTTTGAACAGACGTTGCACGGTCTTAAAAAATTCCATAATGAAAAACCTTTTTTGAAACCTAATTATACTCCTTCTTCAAGTATAAATACGAAATTGACCTGGATCTCTATTAAGCGAGTGGACTAAAGTATATTTTTGTTCATGCTTTTCATAAAATATATTTGAATTCATAAGGTCATCGAAAGCAAATGTGCAGTTAACTTGTCCTTTCTTACCAAGTGCGGTTTCTATAGGAGGTTAAAAGGCAGTGTATCCAAAAGCGACATCCTAGCAAGCCCCAAATATTATAGGATTATGTCGTAAGATAATCAATGTTGCAACCACGCCTAGGTAATCCATCCCAACCGAAAACGCATTTGAGAATTTCAGTCAACATTTCATGAGATCTGTCACTCACTGTGCATATGTCCCTTTCAACGAAAAACTGATGAAAAATTACGCACACTCATTAACCGCAAAGAAGCTAGCGCAGAAGTCATTACACAATATGAGGACAGCCAGTTTGCCATTAAAAGACGGAGAGCTGTCAATAGACCGCTTAATAGAGTAAAGACACATCACTCTGACAAACTGAAAGATCCGCCTAGACTGTTTTCTCAAAATGGATATCCTAGGATTTTCTGCGCTACTGTATGGGACAACATGAGTAAAAAGATAAAGAAAAGGAACTATGTAGGCAGTTCCAATCAGGCGCCAAAACCAGCAGACTGGCGAACATTTGAAAGACACTCTAAGAAGAACAAAGTACAATTGACCCAAACTGACTCAACTTCGCGCCCAGTGTGTAAGCCTATGGATTAGCTTCGTTATCTAGAGATATTGTCAAGTCCTAAAGCAAACTAAATCCAAGTGTCTATGAAACTGACTTCTCACTGCGCCGGATAATATTCACAATTGTCCGTAAGATTCCATCCTGCAAAAGAACTGGAAAATTGGCATCAACCCGAAGATATGAGCATCAGTTTTCGCTGGAGCAGCAGGACTACCTGCCTCAAGTCGCCTCGAATACGCTGAAAGCTGAGCACACCTTGGCATGAGAGAAGATTCGAGGTCATGCACTACAGCGACTCCTGCACTATCGACACATCGGATGAAATGTCGTTCAAAAAATCCCTGAAAATGGAATGAATGACAGCCAACCAAACCGCAATGGCAATCTATAGCAATTGCTCAATGCCAGAAATTACAGGCAACTACTGATATCTTCAGGTATGTTTAATATTTTAGCTGTTAGAGGACGGTCCGGGGATCCAGCATCGCAAATGTAAGAAATAACTTTCGTTGCCTTTCTCAAAACTCATTTCACAACAACTTACATTTATTGGAATGCCTGTCATTTAATTTACACCTATACGCATATAGGCATAAATATAGACACCTGGTGTTGAGGTAGAAGGAGAAGATATTACGATCTCGGGAGCGGCTGCCAACTGAACACACGTCAGGATTTATTTACCGTGTTCGCTCTTTAGTTTGTCTGGCAAACGACTGCGGCATAACTGACAAATAACCTAGAACGCGCATGCATGATCATGCTCTCGTTGCCAAGCGGGAAGATGTACGATCGAAAGTTTGCTATGCACAGTCTGGAAGGTAGTCATCAGTGCGTCTTTAACAGTGTCCAAGTACTCGGCCGAGTTGAAAACAAACTGGCGACAGAAATAGTCGAAGCTTGGCAGTTTGATGTCAAGCCGATCGACCGTAGCTTAGACCTACCAGCGAGATAAGAGGACGAGAAGCACCATCTGAGCATGAAGAGAGGGCCAATGAGAAGGGATGATGGTGGGCCTATTAGGATTTAGTAAGAAAGGCCTATTCAAGCCATGTATTCTCACGTTTGTCAGTCTCCGATGATGCGCTCGAGTACGAGTGCGACAGGTCAAATGAATAAACCATTCCCCTCCACAGATCGCCTTACCGTCCCCTTCTGTATGAATATATAGGATACCTATTTCTCGATATACATGTCGTGAGAAGAGCGTTCGCTCATAAGATTACGGGATATCCGCGGTCGGCTGACAACGGTTGCGCTTTTTAGCTTTATTGTGACTGGTGAACCAATCGAATGGTAACTTTTTGTCCGTCCTAGGTTCTGAAAAGTGCGGTCTTTCCATAGGAACCCCGGTAGGACGTTTCTGATAGCAATCAACGAGAGCTAACTACCCAAATTGGTAAGTTTACAAGCCTACAAACAAAATGAATTGAATTGTTAGCCATTTGCAATATTTGTATTGTTTTAAACTGCCCTTTTGCGGACACAGGCTCACCTGGGCTCTTTCCGTTAGGTATATTTTATCCAGGGTGTTGTCGGAAGGGTAGCGCTTTTGTGTTGCAGTACTGTTGCCGTAAAGACTTTGAAGCCGTCGGAAACTCGGTCCTAAAATAGGATACAGGTAATGATGACAGTTAACGGCTCTAAAGCACTTCTTATTACCTTTGTGTGGTTAACTACTTAAAAGAATATTTTTCCTGAACATATTAAATAGACTTGTAATAAGTGGATAAACCAGCGCTGTATGCGTCCTGGAATTGCAAAGACCCTTTCAAACTGATAGTTTTAAAAGTGGACTTTCGAAAATTTTGATCGAAATTGCAGTAAAATAATTCATCTTCAGCAGTCACCGGATCATAATGGACAGTATTTGCAGACACCTACTTATTTTAGTGAACTTCATATTCAGAAGGTATAGGCAATTATCTTAAAGTGTCCAAAGCAGCTACCCTCACGGAGGAGAATAGTAGAATCAGAACACAACTGCCGGACTGTCCTCCGTATATTTGTTTTTAACTTATAGGATCACAGAAGATGGATATGTTTTCTGATTTGTCAAAATTTGGCTTCCAGAGCGTGTAGTAATCGTAACGGACGGTTACATTGAAAAAGGCAACTTAAAAACCAGCTGAAACAATTCTTTATTATTGTCATGCGTGATAAGTCGCTTCTGATGGCACCTCTACAAATACGACCTTTCTTAATATTTTGTCTTCACCCGCGAGAGAAACGAGGAGGCACGAAGCAAAGAAAGCGAGGGTTATGGTGCGCGAGGAAGTTGAGAAACAGAATGCAAATAAAAATAAAAAGACCTCGGCATCGCAAGCTGAGTGCATACGATGTATTCAGGCAGCAAGGCATCCATCGACCCTGAACCGTATTCGTCATGTTTACTTGGTAAAGACCGAATTGGAACACAGCCAACCTAAAGAATCTACACCCCGCGTGCCATTTTTCGTGGGATGGAAGGAACAAGCAACGCTATAATATGGGCGTCTAAGACTTTCGAGGAAGTAGTCGGCTATAACCTGTCCGAAGTCATATAGTCTTGTTTAAACATTATAGTCGGAGTTTGCTCAGTAAATTGGTAGAAAAATCAGACGAATTAATTTCAGGTGGAACAGGAGAAGGAGTAACCATGTTTACAGTGAAATATTAATTACTTTGTTAGACGGTGACAGAAGTCCCAGGGAAGTAATCGGAGATTGGAAGATTGCCTGTCTCATGTGCGTTAGCTGGGTAACATCTTGAACAGCGAAATTTCCTTACATTCGTTAACTGCCCCCAACCATCCGCATTCATCCTTGTGGCTGACAGCTCAGGCGAATCAAGGTAACCTTTGCCGCACTAGGTAGTTGACGACAAACAATGAGGCCGAGAGCAAGAAGAAAAGTCGATCACCACTGGCAGAACTGCCAAGGTCTCGCAAGATTCAATTATCTTTTACTGGGCAGAGTGGCCCTGGCAATGGTTGATACACAGAGTTCGGTTTGGCACGGGCATTTGAACCCCATATTACGAGTGTCCTCGTCCTAAATTCGGGGGCTTTGTTTTAGGGGTTAGGAGGGTTGGGGCTAAGGTTAGGTCAGAGAAATGGGTACCCCTCTGGATTTTAGCGTGAGGCCACCCGTGGCGGTAGGGAACGTCCACATTCCCGTGGCCAACGCAGAGTCATGTGAAAATCCAAATAACATATTTGCTTCTAGTACTATCTTCCCTCCTCGCTGATTATAAACTTCAAATAGAGGTCCATACTTGTTTAAGAGGGTGCAAATGTACGAACAAGTACTGTTAAGCCGCCCAAGTTTTTGTATCACAAAATACCTAGATCCTGCTTAAAGTAAAAATTAAAGTATGCGCCAACTTGAAGGGGGTGGAAATATTCAGGTAAATGCAGAAGTGCAAATAGAACGACCATATGCATAGAGTATTTGAGGTTGAAAATTCTTAAAATTTTCATTCTATATGATTTTGGGAGATTTGAGTAACTCAGATGACCCAGGCCTGAAAAACTCGGTGGCCTCGGTGGGATTCGATCATAGGACGGCAATAGCAGACTTGAGCACAGCCAACGCCCTAACCACCTGAACTACGAGGCTCTGACCGGGAGCCGTAAGTTTAGTCACTTTTGGGTCAAGTGGACCGCCTAGCCTGCTGCCACCTATGAAATCCGCAAATTCCGACGGAGTAAGCGGACTGTCTAGACAGGATTTCTTAAGCAATCAGTATAGAATCCACCAGATGACTATCAGTTTCAAATAGATATTTTCGGCAGATTTGAATAATTCACTTGATCCGGTTGTGAAAAACTCGGCGGCCTCGATGGGATTTGAATCTGCGACGGTAACAGCAAGGCTTTACCACAGCCACATTTTAGCCCCCTGAAAGTTAATTCATCACAACGCATATTCTCAGACCTAATTACAATGGGCAGTAGTGAAAGTATGACATTCATTTGCCTCACCAACAGTCGCTCCAAGGGCTTTATTCAAGACATTCTTAAAAAGACACTTATTTTCAGCCACCAAAGTGCCAGCCGTATGTTTACAAAAATAGAACTACGTCTTTCAACACCGACGGTTAGCTCTGTGTGATGCCAGTCAAAAGACCTGACAATATGAGAGCACACTCGAATCGCTGGTAGCACATATAGGGCAATAATTCCCCTAGGGACGGAAGCTAAAAATTTACTGAATACGGCATCTGTCTATTAGTATTTTAATTCCAATGGCAGAACTTGATTAGAGGAACATCAGGATAGGAGGTGCAACCATTGTCTCGCAGGGAGTACAGGGATGGTGCACAAACGAAGTGGATGGGGTAGTCACGCGATCTTGCAGTCGTAGTAGCCTCCGAGGTCTAAGTTCTTTGTTGTAGTTGAGTCATTTGTAATAGAGGCCATGCAGATAATAATCTTATACAGCAATTATTTTTAAATGTTTCTGAATTCATTTGATCCAGTATCCAAAAGCATGATTTGAGGCCTCATACACTAACTGTGAAATTTTTGGCGCTGTTATTCGTAGCAATATATTCCACCAACAATTAACACATCCGGTTTTTATCGCTGGGTTTTATCCTGGAAGAAGCACGCAAATAAGCCATGCACACATACAACTAATTTTACACTTTGCATTCCAGGCATGCTTCTTGTGAAAGCAAATCGCTCAAAACAGCAGGAATGGTCGTTTCATGTCAACCCATATATTCCTTGTGAGTCAATACGGACAGCAGACAATTGGGACAAACGGCCCAAAATCTATATGCTTTAAATAGGGAAATATTCGTCAGACTACACGTCAGGGTCTACCCTGTTCCTGATTAATTATGTAGCAGGAGCGCCACCTATACCGGGCTATGCATACTGGACGGTTCCGTCACGGGGTCAGGCCAGGGTGTGACATGCGTTATTAGGCTGCGCACCCACATGGGGGAGCCTGTTACGGCACGCCTAGGCGCAGGTTGACGTCACGCCAATCAGCCTCACCCTATCCCACCTCTGATCTTCTGGACTTTATTTTGACGCAGGACCCAGGAGGATGAGGAAGAAGATGGAGCAGAAGTCTACTACCATCGCCCTACTCAGGCTCGCACAGTAGACACCGTCGGTAATAAAGGTCGCACTGTCGAGGTAGCTGGAGATACTCAAAGGGAAAACAGCTTCGGTCGATGAAGATAGAAAGGGCACTGTGACTTTTCAAAATCAAACATGTCATCGTGTCGCTAACAGTTGCGTCATTATCTGAATACACAGCAGTTTGTAATCTGCATTGTCGATTCTGCGTCATACTGCCGCATTTCGTTCTAGTCTGAAGCCTTAGATGACAAAGTTATTGTTGAGGTATTTTGCGCTTGTTTTACGAATTAGTATGAACATAACAGCATCGTATTACAACAAAAGTGCCTTGATGTCAGTTAAAAAGTATATAATTTACACAAAAAGTTCACGACCTCCTCATTCCAATCTTTCCTCAGCGCTTCTTCTTGGCCAACTAAATTTTTTTGCATAGGCCAGGAATGCAGAATATTTAGACAAGGTCAAGAAGCATGATTCTTTCAGTGGAAGCATTTGTAGGCAACGAAAGTTGTAACTAGTAGCTTAACACCTGTGGATGCTCTGAGAGTGTGTTGTCGCCAAATATACTTACCACTGTGACCTTGAATGCCATTGAAATAAGTCCGCTTGGTGGCAAGAGTGGCGTATGCTTTGGAGAAGACAAAATTCAACCGAGTTTGTTAAGACGCACTCACCGCACTAAGAAAATACAGCGAAGCTCGGACACCAAGCGGCTACTCTTGATTAGAGCTGCCATCAAGTTATTCAGTCGGCATGTAGTCCGTCAAATGCACCCATTTCCAGCACATTACGAAATGTTCTGTGTCTAAGTCCACGAAAGGCTTGTTTAGGACCGCTCATGTCCATGAGTGGTAGTCTAGGAGGGCAATTAGTCTTCGTCCAGAGGAAATTTTGGTCAAGAGAAAATATTGGTTGCTAACTAACATGCTTTCTGCGGCAACTAATATCCTTCCTTGTGTTAAACGGCACTTTTAGGGGGTTTCTGTATTTCTCCTAGTGAAGGCGGGGAGAAGGGTATTATCATTATGTTTTATCGACATTTCCCTCAAATAACATTATTTGTTACCTCCGCTTGTCATTTAGGTCGGACAGGAGAGAATTTGGCAGAAACTGGGAGCTGTTGGCGCGGATCGGAATAGACCACTTTCCGAAACACTGTCCAGAAGGTAAATAAACACACGTTCCGACATTTGCCCGTCATGACATTTCGCATGTGGACGCGCCAATTACAGCGATGGCCTGATGTCGACTGCACTGAGAGGAACCTAATAAGGGCTCGCAACTGCTGTTGCCGTCACACACTCACCTTGTCCTGAACTAGACCGTCTACAGTATCCTGACCCGCAACTAAATATTACCTGGTAGGGATCACGATGGCTGCTGCGAGGGGGTGAATAGGTAGAGACGGAGAGAGAAAAGTGTAGGTGGCAGTCAATGAGTCATCTTGTTGGCAGCTTGGCCGCATGCTGACAGCCTCCGCACATATAATTTTCCAAAAGCCACCATTTGGCTGGGTTATCATGGGTTATAGCAGCAGAGATTTGCCACCTAAAAACTATCTTTTCAAGACTCAAGCGAATGTAGTTCCCCGTTTTCAATTTTTGCAAACCTGCTTTTGGTCTAAAAGAGCCTTAGGAGGGTTAAAGGATTTTCCTATGGCCCTTAAATTGCCTGTTGTCGGTACACGAAAAGAATGTAAATTAAAGATATGTGACTTTGTTGTTTGCGCGCGGGAGAATCGTGTCGTGAGTCCAGTTCCACCTTAATAATCCCTAGTCCTTTCACTTATATATATATATATATATATATATATATATATATAAAGTTCTTCACAGACACCAGAAACCGCCACACATTTTCACGTTTTTTAGTCTGAATTTTTGGACTCCCCATTATTCACGACAGCAGACGACCGAGGAGCCGTCGCAAAATTTTTGATCAGTAAATTCTAGTTTAAAATTGTTAGGCTTTTTAGATTCATACCAAAATAAGTGCCAAAAGCATCTCAAGCAAAAGCTTTATTTGGGCCGGAAAGAAGTAGCAACAAAGACAAGAGAGACTGTAATGGCTGTTTTTGACTCATTAATTGCTATCAGCCAGTTATACCAACTTCAGGGTTGAAACGCTTGAGATTTGAACTGAGAACCTTCGCTCATTGAGTCCAACACTCTTAAACATTGAGCCCGCTGACCGTTTTCCTGTCCTTTGCGTTCAGGAATATTAATTATACTGGAATTACGCTCAACTATCTGGTCATGCGACATGCTCGTTCCGTCGTGCCTTGATGTTTGAGTGGATTTGTGATTTATAAGTCAGAAAATAGAGAACTCACACAGAGGATGAAATGTGAGGTGAACTGAAATCGTAAAACCGACCCGTCAGTATCTCGAAGGGTCTTTTTACCCTGGATGATCACAGTTACCAGCTTTCAAAGTTAGTCGATATTTTTATTTTGACTTGTGAAGGAAGACTATTTTCATTTTGAACGACTTGTTTGCTGGAATTACAAGACGCAGCTACCTTGTGTTGAATGTGAGCTGTTTAATTAGGTTTGAGATGGTGTTTAACGATTCCCCATACTGACAATCGATGCAGTGGACCAAGATTGCAGGCACATATTTCCCTGAATATATGCCGTCCCAAAGGACCCGACACATCAGTAGGTTACTCAGCGTTCCCATGAGTTTTTAATTTCCCCAGAAATCGCTTCTGGAAATTGGGATAAATTCTTCAAGATAGACATTTCCCGACTCAGTTTCTAAAGCGCACGGGGAACGCCGGGGACCGACTGAGGTACCGAACTCCAGGCAGCTGCGTAAAGCGGCAGAACAAAATCAGCGAAACACATGCCTGGGCTATCGACTAGCACGAGTGTTGTAAACATGGAAAACAATTGAAAATCTGGATATTACTGACCGCCAGATGGCAGCTTGTGAATATTACGTGGTTATTCTGCCGAATCTGCTCGTTCGTAGCTTATATATTTAATATAAACGCTCGGACCGAACCTGAAAGGCTTCGTGACAGAGAATTTACTCCAGACTCACGTATTTATTGGAAATGCATAAAATGAAATTTAACATGACTTTTTCTTTCTCATAAAATTTATCGATTGCATTAAAACAACTGTCGAATGTCGGATCCCAAAGGATTACACAGGGCTTTCCAGGCTGAGTGCGGAGAGGTCAAAATTCCCTTTATTGTGCTCCAGATATGTATTCTTGAATTTCTGATGGCTTTCAACCTTGTCGATAAAAATTGTGCGATAAGATTTTTCTGAACATTAGGGTGATATACATTTATATGCGTTGGTCTTCAGAGGTCCGTAGGCGGCAAGTCGGTGGTAACCTTTAAAATTAATTACATCAGATAAAGGGTTGGTTATTTTTCACCTTTGGACAATAACCGAGTCTTTTACAAGTGGGAAATCAGCAAACATTTTTAACCACCATCGAACCAACCAGCGCAATGAATCGATAAGGTCCTTTGCTAAAGTACAATTCATTTGTGTTTGCAACTGAATCGAATTAAAAAGTGCCAGAATTAATGAATTCCGTTCAAGTACCTACCTCCGCGCATTGCTGGATTGGAGGAATCCAGGGCTGCCGGCGGACGAACAGCCAATTCCAGGTTTGCCAGTCTTGCTGTTGAAGAAGAAGTACTGAGCTGCTGCTGGGTCCGCAGGGGCCTGTCGCGGTAGCCCTGCGACAGGTGGAAATTCAGGGATACACCGCCTCCCGTTGTTGGAAGGGACATTTCTGACTTGTGGTGGGGTAGGTAGGAGAGCGATATGGGCGTCACAGGTTGGTTACAGGCAACGTAGTCGACGTTTCGCAAAACGGGTCGTTTTCCAGCTTCTTGAGGTCCGCTATTTTCGACTCTGTAACGAAGTTCGTCCACAAAGGAACCGGGACTGGGTTGTCCACTAGACTTTGAGCCGCCATAACTGCAGCCAAGGGATGACTTGTCTGCTGTCGGGCTCGTGATGGCAGAGCTGTAATTTGAGCCCCGTGCACGCGAGGATCCAGCACATCCGTTCATCTTCTGTCTACTTCCGCGCACCGTACGAACTTCCCGGCTGACGATGTCAGGACTCTACAAGCATATAACAATCCAGCTGTTGTATGTTTGCATATGCCCTCGCAGGTGCGCTGACGCCACAAATGAGGAGCGGGACAATCGTGAAATTTAAGGGTGACGTCTAGGGCAAGTCGCAGAAACCTCGCTGTGTCTCTGTACACACCAGCGGAGTTGAAAAAGCCTTACGCATAAAGGTGTGGGCAGCGAAACTGCGAGGTGAAAAAGCGTGACAGGAAGTAGACGTGCCGCTTATTCGCCCTCCTCTGCCGTCATGTTTCGTGTGTGCGCCTGCTGTTGGCTCTGTCGGTGGACAGCAGCAATTCGTTGGTTTGGCACTCCCTGTTCACACCACGCACACACGTCGTAACGCGCAGGGCTCGCAAGCATGCCGTCTGCGCTCGGCGCAGGAGCTCCGCGAGGCGCGGTCACGCGCGCTGTCTACATCCTCGCGGCGAGCATTGATTCGTTGAGGGCACCCAGGCCTTCTTGGCGTGGGCGCAGGGCTGGCACCGCCAGCTGTGGGCTAATAGACTTGTCCTAAGCGGGCCCAGCTAGGGTGCGCAACTTCCTAGCTGAAAACCAAACGCAGAGGTAGGTGTGCAGCCCAGCCCAGCCCAGCCCAACACCTACGCACACTCACTCACTAACTTCCACCCGCATATATATGCACCTCGAACAGGCTGCGCAATCTATCACTCTTACACCCGACTTTTGCCGGATATTTACTGGTTTGGCTAATCTATGGACCGAAAAGGTACTGCTGCCGTTGGCCACAAAAGAATCCTAATGACAATAACATAGAAAAAGGGTGGAAGCTGCGCAGACTACTTTCTTCATAGGTGAAGACAAAAATCTTGTTGCCGACATCGTGCACACGTATCCGTTATTTTTTTTAGGATTTAACGATATCAGCAGCGCGGTGGCGACTTTAAGATATATATATATATATATATATATATATCACTTTGGCACTAGAGAGAGACATTTCTTCTGAGAACGAATCTGTAGAAACATCACTACAGGCCAGGCATTTTTGTGAACAAAATAAACAGAATTTACTTAGGACATAGTAGCTAAGAAGTAACAACGGTCGAAATTTCTGCTACGATGACAGAAACGTCGGCTTCCAGCCTACGACTTCCAACATACTTCCTTTTTATTAAGTGCCAGAAATTTTGGCGATACCCGGAGAGTAACTGTGAGGGTTCAACAACCAAAGGATTCCTCGTTTTTCTAGTTTGAACACACTGTGTAGCATACGATTCCAGGAGAAAAAAAGTGGTAGGAGTCAGTTACACTGCACTGGTCCCAAGTGTTAACGCAATGTGAGCATTGCAAGTAAAGTAAGCCTAAGGAGGATGCTGAAATCATTATTGGGAAAGTAGTCAAAGGAAAAAAAGGAAAAAGGCAACCTGATGTTTCGGTTTGGAGATAAGGTTAATTTTATTGTTTGTGTTAGTGTCAGGCTGATAACTGAGTCTAGGGTTACGGCCTGCGTTAATTTTAAGGGTTCCGGTTCGATTTAGAGTTAGGATTGCGGTTTGAGTTTACGTTTGGTGTTAGGGTTGATGTTAGGATTAGGGGAGGGTTACGGTTTAGGTTAGGGCTATGGTTAAGGTTAGGGTTTAAGTTAGAGCTAAGGATAGAGTTAGAACTTGGGCCAGGGCTAAGGTTAGGCTTAGAGTTAGGGCTATGGATTGTGGCTAGTTTAGAGCTATCGTCAGTTTTATAATTACGTCAAGAACTAGGTTTACTTTTGAGATTACGGTTAAGTTTATCGTTAGGTTTGGGCTATTGTTGTCCCGCGTGTCCTGTCAGCCAAGTCTTTTGCGGTGATTCTAGGCTTCCTTCAATCTCGCGGCAGATTTGTCATATATTAGGTTGCTTTTCGGTTTCAGCCGCGGCTACCTTCCCAACTAAAGACTTCAGCATCCTCCTGCCGCTTACTTTACTTTCAATATCCACATTGTGCTTACCTTTGGGACAAGGACGGCGTAACCGACCCTTGCCAGAAAAGTCACTCAATTTAAAGTAGCCACGAATTGCAATTCAGGCTGAAAGGCATAGTGATTAATTCATATAACTAATTGGCATGGTTCTGAGAGTGCAGAAGAAGAATATCAGACGACTCAAATCTGTCGAACGCAAAAATGGTTTTTTCGTTGCCCACTTATCCCATCTCCATAGCATGCCTCAACAAAGAGTTCAGATTACAAGGGAGCAAGAATTGAATGAACTGGATGCACTGGCGAACACCGGGAGTCCGAAACAATTATCCCTAGCCGGTCATAATCTTATTATGGACTGACAAAACCGGTAATAAGCAGATGATTCAACAACGTGCACCAAACGTACAGTAGATATGACATCTCATAAAAAGGTTAACCAAATTTCTGAAACCTGTGTTCAGTTGGAAAAGTTACTTAAGTAAGATCGTGCGGCTAACTGTCGTGCAGCATAATGACAAAATATTTCAGCCAAATCAGAATGCCGACTTTTAAACGGGCACCTTTATGGCCTCATTGAGAAAATGCGCTCTGTAGAAAATGGCTACTTACGTAGTATGCATTTTTCTCATTGACTTATGATGACCATATACATTCAACTATACTCAACAAAAAACATGCAAAATAATATTTTTCTTGTGCTCAACCGATGGCAAATTACGTATTCTGAAAAGTTTATCCTAGAGGAAAGTGTTTCTAACTGAGAAGTTTCTTGAGGCCGTGAAATCTCTACCCATAAAGCATCGTATCCGTACATTTATTAGTGCTACTTGTAAAGCTTACAACAGTCCACATATATTGCAAGATTTTACGAACCCTGCATACAAGCGAATCCACAGGTCGGGTTTAAAATTATTCAGGAATTAAGCAGATTCTTTAGAACCGAACGATACGCCGTCTTAAAGTATGAAGTTTGATGAAGACTTGATTTGCTACCAGCTGACATTTTGTCGAAGTGAACCTTAACGCGCGGTGAATGAAGACCTGTGATGCCATTTCCGAGTTAGTTGGAACATTTTTGATCGCCACTAATAGCCGATTAGGCCGTATTCAGAAATATAACGTTAATGTTCGACTGGTTCACAAGCCCTTGATTTAGTTACTAATCCTGGATATTCCGTGTCTAGGGTCACATAGTGACCCACTCATAGAAGCACGTAAGTCTTAAATAGCCGTTCAGGCCGAAACATCCCTTTTCGTTTGTCTTATTGATTAGTATGTACTAGTTCGTGGGGATCTTGTTCTGATGTCAAGATGAAGACAAGTAGAATATTAGCTAATGGTGCAAGTGGTAGACGATGGCCACCATTGGTACCCACTTAAACGACATTTTTAAGATATCTTTTCACTGACAAAAGTCCTCCTTTGCGAAATTGAGTATCGAAAAAAAGCTTGAAACTGAAATGATCATTCCTGGTTTATTAGCAGTTACCAGCTAGTATGACCCAAACCCAGATTTGAAGCACGTAAGTATCCAACCCGCGTTCTCTGATCATCAAGCATTAGGTAGGTCAACGCCCTGTCGTTGACATAATGTTTAAGTATAAGTATAGCAAGTAAAAGACTCCTCTTGACAAACTATGGGGAATGGTAAACAAACCCAGATAGAAGGTAATTGCTCCCAGACCAAGCTCAACCACACATCCTCTTGATTCGGAGTTGCTTGAGCTTTTGACTGAGCTACGAAAGACAAACCTTTCATCTGCACCAGACAGAAAATCAGCCAGTGCCAAGAAGGATCTGTCTAAGCCCATAGCTCTCCTGTTTGTGTTATTTCCTGATTTTTCATTGCTTGCCATTGAAAGTATCCTACTTGATTTAAATACTATTGGCTAAGATTTAAAGACCAAAGAGAATTCCCATCATAAACAAAGAAATAAAAAAAACTTGCTTTCCAATAGGTTCGTTTGAAGCAGTGATAGTTTATTGATTTTTGTGGATTTAGTTATTTATTTGACGAATTTGCAAAGACCTCAGTGAGCCTTGTGAGATTCAAGCCCACAACATCAAGGGTATTGCTCGAGTACAGCTAACGCCCTAGCTGTCTGCGTTAGGAAGCCTCAGCGCAAGTCGTGAGGTAAATCCCATTTGGGTCGCTACGCAGCCAACCTACTGCAACCTATGGAATCCACCAATTCTGATACAGTAAGCTGATTGCCCAAGCATGACTTCCTAAGCTATCCATCTGGAATCCACCAGATGACTGCCAGGCTCCATTAATTTATTGGTTTTTCCGGGAGACTTGAGTACCTCTTCTGATTCGTTTGTAAACAACTCGGCGGACTTGGTATGATTTGAGCCAACGACAGCATCAACGACAGAATAATATTCATTGAGATGGCTGTCCGTTACCCAAGACTTCCCTCCGATGACAAAAGCGGAGTCGTTTGTTTTTCCTTTCTCACCTCAAAATGACGTCCTATGTACTTCGAAAAAATTTGGGTTCTTTAATTTTTGTTTTTCAATGCGACCATATTCGATTTTACTTGGATACGACAAGACTTGTAGCTTACTTTGAATTTTAATATAACGTAGCCTTTAATGGGCCAAAATTGCTGGGTAGATAACATGCATCTGTTTATTCTTAAGTCTAGGAATTCAGAAGTTTCCAAAATAAAGGAGTTCAACTGGTGGACTGAAAATAAAAACATAGGTAAGAGCCAATAACCTATGGGATTTCAACCTTTCGTGCTATACATTTATCGTAATCGACAGTTTACGCATAATTATTGCCACTTTGTGGGCAAATGTAAACTTTTAAATAGCTATATTCTTTCAATTAGAAACTACCAAAACCATCGCAAGACAACCTCGATTCTACTGAATTCCTAAGTTTTAATCGCCTTGAAACCCCCCAATAATAATGAAGACAAGGAAGGGGGTAGTTTCCATAGGGAACAAATGGTGCATCGGAATGGGAGTAAGAATTGGCCTTAACTTACCTTTTCCGTGGCGAGCATATTTGTGCCAATGGGGCAGGGTGCCGACGTTCGGGCAGAGTCCTCAACTGTGTAGTAGTTCTCAACCAGTACGCGTTTTGCAGGCATAGGGTCTCCAACAACGCTAGCCCGAAGGCTGATTGGACTGCTGATGGCTTTTGGCGACAAGATTTTATCAGCTAGATTAACCGTTGGGAGAGCTTCGTTGATACCGTTATTCTGGTTATTACGCAGAAAAATTTGAATGTTGTTCCTCTGTGAGTCCAGGATACCTGCCGAGGTTTCTTGTGCTCCTTGTGACCGCTGTAAGGAGGGAACACATAAAAAAGGTTTGTTGTCAGATAGTTCACATGGAACAAATTGAGCTGTATGATTTAATTAATGTATTTTTAAATTTTTCGAACCAAGGCTTACTGAAGGCACTTTTATTACGCCTTGATATGGGGTGCTGCAGACCAGGAGTTAGGCATTGCTGGCTGATGAGGACAAATAAGCCAGAAACGGTTATATCACTCTCATTTGTCCTCATGGGCAACTTTGTTGTCACTTTTCTAATACATATGTCGAGGGGATGACAAAGTATAAATGACGAGCATTCCCACAGACCTCGGCCAACCCCAGAATCACTTGCTCGGCACGGTTAAGTAGTTAGCTGTTTTTGTACATAACCTCGAAGTCTGACCACGAGTTTGGGAATCAATTTCGAAAAATTACGCAACAGAGGTCATTTTATTCCCAAAAAATCTTCCTTATTTCAAATAAACATAAATATATGTATCTTGAGTGAATAAATACCCGATTTGCAACGATAGAGCATGGTAGGTAACGAAACACTAGTGAACTGCGGTTTGATGAAGTGCTTATGACCCATTTGGTAGGCCTCAGTGATGCACCAGCTGCGCCAGTTGTGTGAGTGCATGTTTGTGCTTTCGGTCCCAGCTGGTAGTCAGGAATGCGATTGACTGAACGAAGACAAACAAGCTCTGCATCAATCTACTCCCAGACTCTACAGTTTACTCTCTTCTATCTTAGTTTGGCCAAATTTGCCCTGACAGATGGTTGTCTGTTCGTGAACCCAGTCATCCATTGAAATCTTGTTTGCCCTGGGGAGTCAGTGGATCGGTTTTCGCCCATTTCTGGGTGAATTTATACATATATATATAGGCAGAATGGTATTACCGGCAAAGACAAGGAAGACTGGAATGACCATTTCTGGCTTATCAGTCGTCGTCAGCCAGTCATACCCAACGTCGAAGTGTGGAACAACCGAGGCTCGAGCTCGCGACCTGCTTGTTGGAATTCCAAGCCTCCAACCACTAGGCCACGAGCCCGTTGCCCTGTCGGTTTCGATCGGGCCCCGATCGAAGAAGAGAAGGCCAATTCATGGACCATATTGTATTTGAACTGACGTTTCGGAAACTTCCTCGTTTTCATCATCAGAATAGCGCACTTGTTGCTCCTGCCAGTCTTGAGTCAGCCTTATCTAACCCCATGTCTGGTGACGCATGGGTAGTGAACTCGCGTTCTTCTGGTTAGTCCAAAAGTCAAACACTGAGCCACCGACCCACTGTCCTGTGAGGGACGATCGGAAATATTAACGATGTTGGAATTGCGTTAATCGATCGGGCTACGAAACATTATCGCTCCATTGTGTTTTGTGGATCGATCTGGAGCCACACAGTGACTAGCCGTAAAGACAGAATGTGGTTTATCAGCAGAGACAATGAAGACAGGGGTTGTCATTTCTGGCTTACTAGCTGTCATCACCCGGCCATACCTGAACCCAGGTTTGGAGCAACTGGGATTCAAACCCAGAATCTCCCAACAAGCGCGTCCCGAAACGTGATCGATGCTCGCGCTTCCAACATGGTCAGCGTTTCCGATTACATCTGACAGGACAGTGAGCCCGTGACTCACTGTTACGACGCTGAACTTAATAGTGCGTAATGACTAAAAAAAACTTGGGTTCATTCCTCTTGTATCGTCAAATCTGGGGTTGGATGGGGTTGACTGATGATGACTAGTAAGCCGGAAAAACGACCATCGCAGTCTCCCTTGTCCTTTTTGATTAACATTATTCTGTCTTTACGACTAGTCGCTGTGCGGCTGCCCGAAGGACTCTAGGTCGAGTCGCAGATAACAACGGGAAGAGTCTGTCCTTTCAAACAGATAGCCCGTTCGACATAGAGAAGGGGGGAGTGAGAGATAGGGGGGGGACTGACTTCCGTTAACGAATAATAAAATATCTAAACTAAAACTATCAGATCCCGGGATTCAAAATCAGCCAAGCTAACGTGAATTAAGATCTTTGAGACGGCTAGTGAGTTTGAAATCCTCACTAGAACCTCCGCACCAATAACTGAACATCAGAATGTCTGGGCGTTAGACAATTTTTCCGTAAGTGGCAGCGATTTACGGGACCGTTAGACTGTACGGACATTTAAAATCCAGCGATGACAGAAGAAGAAAACAACGCCGCATGAAAACTGTTTTTGATGAATATGATCGTGGAAGATTTCAGAAAACAGGAAGATATCAGTAGCTGAAACAGATCTGAATGTAAACAGAATTGACAATAGGCAATTTTCATGTCCTTTTGTCAGCAGCCCTGATAACGAAGAACAGCAGGAAACGAGAACTTAAATAACGCTTGATTGTCAGGCAGCAGTCTGAGCAGATGATGGTTATGCTGGCAAAAGTGTGGAGTCATTTGACAGTGAATAAATTTATAGGAATAATTTGCCATTTTCGGTTCTCAATAGATATTCTAGGTGACGGTTCATGTTCTACTGACGACTTTCAAGTAGTTAAAGAAGACAGCTGCAATTGTAAGTCAGGCAAGCTTTTTACTCACTTCCGATTATCCAAACCAACAGGTTTCGGGGAAGCACGTGAACTGCGGAGTAGAAACGGGGAGGTTACCAGCGCGAAATTTAAACTTTCATATCACTTACAGGGTCGTGCTGTGTCGAACACGGCGAAAGGGGTAAGTTCAAAGTATTCTTAAACGACTATGAGTAAGTAAGTGAGAAATACGTAGTGTTTGGGGATTTCGTATGCTGTTCCAGATGAATACGCGTACGCTAGTGCGACCATCCTTGATGAATGTCGTAACTGTTTATTGTAACGGGTATGTGGTTGCATACGGTAACTGTGTACTACAAATACTACAAACCCTCGTACAACCAATACCCCTATCTTTTGCTCTTTCTGATGTTTTCAAGAACAGAGTCGAAGTTCAGGAGCATTAAATTCTTGTTTGTGCGATCTTTCTTCCTTCTTATTGATTAGACATACATAAAGTGGCTAACCAATATATTGGAGCACCAATCAATCATCTACATCAATAAACTGAATTTTAATTACAATCCAGTCAACTCGAACCGGCTGATCGAAGATAGATCAGCATAGTTACCCTGTCGACGAGATTACCATAAAGCATGCGTCATAGTGCGCCTATTACAGTGCTCAGCGTTATTTTTAACAGAACGGATGGTCACAGTTGTAGCATTCTGTTTAAATCCAGGTGTTATAATTACCTTCGAAAAATTAATGCGTTTGTTTAACTCAAGTTTACTCCTTTCGAGATATATGCAGGTAGTCCGGTTTCAGTGCTTGAATATCATTTGGTAAAAGCCCTTGCGTAATAAAATAGATTTTACTAAATTTTTACATAGTTTAAGAAAGCACCAAGAAAATGTGCGCTGCTGCCCAAAATCTGCCGTCCACATGCGGAGTCGATCACGCGACCCTCTAAAAGTCGCTCGACAGCCCAGACCACTCGGCCACCTCAGTGCGGTTGCCAGGCCTCCTACAAAATTATATGGATTGTACAGGCGAGCCACACGCAAATAGGACATGTGGTAGATGCCAGCTGTTATCCCTCAGGGTCAACGATCTCGAGAAAGAGACTGAACGGGTAAAGGCTTTTCTACAATATGATTTAGACACACCTGACGATACAAATGTCCCCATTGGGAGAATAACAAAGAGTAAAGCAAAAGTACCTCACTTAAAAGGCTCTTCAGAAAAACCTTCTGTGACCGATACGACTGCCCAGGAACGAAAAGCGAAAAATAAAATTGACAGCAGTCAATGAGGAAATCAGAAAAGAAAGAAGAAATCTGTTGGTAAAAAGTGAACGAAAATGAACAGCCGCTTCTAAGTGATATCCGCCAGAGCACCCGAACCAGAAACCTCGTCAACAGTCCCGTCTGCAACGGTTTATGCCGAAAGACCAAAAACAGTTCGCAACGGCCAGAAAACTCTTGGATTGGATGGGCCCAGCACAAGTAGTGGTATTGAGGCAATTACCGAGTCTGCAGACCATCATTCACTAACATCCGTGTCAACGACCTCCTCCAAGTCAGTCAAAACTGGCGTCGATCATCAAAACCACGATAGAGAATGTGTTCCGCCATCGCCATCTAATACCTGTTGAGTACCACACCCTCCAAAGAGAAATACATCAACAAAATATGCGAACGATATTGTCAGAGGCCAATGTCTCGTTATTCAAGGGACCCCCCGAATCAGATGCCAACACTTCTAAAGAGCGGGTTCAGGAAGATCTGAGGCTTTTCCAAGGCTTGCTTAATAATATCCTGGAACCCACTGGGGCATTTGAAGTACTCAAAGCCTTCCGTCTCCGAAAACGGACAAACAATCTGCCAGCACCAACACGCTCCCGACCTCTCAAAGTTGTGCTGGCTTGTAAGGACCAAACTGGATTGATTCTCTCACGGCGCTTTAGAATAAAAGGCATCAACTCCGGCGTTTTTTCAACCAGATTACTCGCCAGCATAGAGGCTGAAACGTCGTCTTCTAGTTCTAGAGCTGAGGAAGAGACTCAGCAAAGGAGAACAGAATTTGATTATCTACAACAACCAAATCAGACAGCTCCCACCATTCTTTCTTTGGACAGACTTGATCCGGATCACTGCGCAGCTGACATAGTAGGCGCAAGTCCTAGACGCATCGAAACTACTCCGCTGACAGCCATAAATGTCAAACTAAAATTTCTATATAAAAATATGCAGAGCATGTTATCGAAAGTCGACGAGCTAAAGATCCATCTATCTGATCTATTCCAGAATATAATCTTGCAGAAACATAGTTGAATCAGCAGGTGGACAACCGTGAGTTAACTATAACAGGATACCAGCTGTTTAGAAGAGACAGGCCAGGACGTCAGGACGGAGGCGTACTCACGTACGTAGAACACGGGCTTATAGTCTCAGACAAATCAGATAAACTTACGTGTACTTCTGAGGCAATTAGGCTAACTATAAAATTACGGGGTTCACTGAGCCTTGACGTCCTGACGGTCTACCGACCGCCGAGAAATGATCCTACGGCGGACGCCCGTCTAATTGGGGAACTGGAGAGATTCTCCACCCGGTCCGAAGTCTTAATCATGGGGACTTCAATGCACCTCTTATCAACCGGAGTTCAGCTTATGCATCTGGTTCAGACCATGCTTTCGACCGACGTTTGCTGGACATGACGCTCAGGTTATTTCTCACTCAGAACTTCTCTTTTCCGACGAGGGTGCGCGAAGGGCAACAGTCACACTGTCTGAATCTGCTCCTTACGAAGTCACTGGACAACATTGATGAGGTGCAATGTCTACCTTCCCTAGGTCGAAGCGACCACGTCGTACTTTTGTGGGAGCACTCCATTTTTTCTCTGACCGAACAACCCACCAGGGTTAGAAGGAACATTTGGTGCCGTGACTGTGTCCATATGAAAGTTAGACTTAACATCATAAATTCGGAATCAGCTTTTTCTGGTCACATAATCAAGGATTGGGACAGATTTAGTGAGTTATAGCACGTTCTTCTTACTTCCCAGAGGAAACTGAACAGCAGACCCCCGTGGCTAACACAAGTTTCAAAAAGAAGTGAATAAAAAGCGGAGGTTATGGAGTAAATTCCTCTCGGATGGGAACTCTGTGTCGAGAAATGCGGACAAGACATAGAAGAACCTAGTTAAGAGGCTAATCCTCGGGACGCGGCGTACATTCGAGAAAAACCTACTGAATCGGGCCGCAGAAAATCCGAAGTTATTCTATGGTTATATAAGAAAAAGCACACGAAACAAAGACCTAATCCCATTATTGAAAGCTAGTGACGACCTTGAACTCAGTGAAGACGGTGAAAAGGCAGAGCCCCTTTCGCAATTTTTTAAGTCCATCATTATGAAGGAAAGCGCATTTCGTCCTCCCGATTGCGACATACTGGGCGGGCCAACGATTGGGTTTGGCTCTTTCGTCGAAGCTATTGTTCGCAAAGAACTGTTGACGCTGAATGAGTCTAAATTACCTGGGCCGGATGACATACCGCCCAAATTGTTGAAGGAGCTCGCTGGAGAACTATCTAAATCGCTGTCCATGCCCTTCCAAGCTTCGATCGAAGCAGGCTATTTGCCCGCCGATTGGAAACCTGCACGGATCACGCCAGTTTATAAAGGCGGAAGCAAGGTCTTAGCAAACAGCTACAGACCAATCAGCCTTACTTTAATTTGCTGCAAAATTATGGAAAAAATAATTAAGCAAGAAAACTGCACCTCCTAGAAGAGTATACTGTTATGCGATGCCCAGCACGGATTTCGTAGGGGCAGATCATGCGTGACAAACCTACTTTATTGTTTATATCGTTGGACCAGGGCAATGCAGAGAACGCAGTCTACGTTGATTTTGAGAAAGTGTACCACATTATTGTCTGCTGTACAAATTAAGCCGAACAGGCATTAGGAGTAATCTCCTGAGGTGGATCCAAAACTTCTTGATCCGTCGCTCTCAAATTGTCTACGTCGGTGACAGGCAGTCGGCGGAGGTAACGGTTGAAGGCGATGTTCCTTAAGTCTCCGTTCTTGGCCTTACCCTATTAATTATATACGTCAACGACTGCGTCAGTGAATTGTGATGCCGCCATGTTCGCTGATGATGTTAAACTTTGGAGCGTCGTCCGAACTGAACTTTACAAAGGGCGCTTGCAGGCAGACATGAGAAATGGTCACAGGACCGACTTTAGCCGCTAACTGTGACTAAGTGCAATATTTTGCGAGTCAGTGGGACCCGATCTCCGAGCTGGAGGGTTTTCCACCTAAATGACATACCATTGCAGGAGGTAGACGCCCAGAACGACCTGGGTGTATGGGTAACGGCTTCTCTAAAACCGTTCCTCCACCGCTCCGCGATGGCAGTCCTTTGTCTTGTCAAGAGAGCTTTCTCTACCTTCGATGAGGACTGCTTCGTTAAAGTCTTTCGGAAATTTGTGCGGACACATTTGGAGCTCGATATTCAAGCGTGGAAATCCTGGACCTCTAAGGATCTCAGCATCCTTGAGAAAGTTCAAATGCGAGCAACCAAACTCGTTAGTAGCCAGGGTTCATTACGCTAAGAAAAACGACTATCCAATCTCGGCCTTTTTCCATTAAGGTGCAGACAGCGAAGAGGCGACCGTATACAAACATTTCGTATAATGCGCGGCCAGGACTGCTGTCTCTAACCTGCTGATTTCTTTGAGTTAGCAACCACAACGAACCTCCGAGGTCATCGGGGCTTGGAATGCTCTGCTTGCGGATGTCGTAATGTCCATCTCCGTCGAGGCCTTTTAGCGTAAGTTGGACCAGTGTACCACAAAACATCATAATGTCATCTGATCGATATCGTCTTATCGTTTCGTTCGAACAATATATTAATGTTATTATATTACTGCCTGTATTTCAGTAACCTTTGTTTTTTTTCTCCCAAGTCATTGAATGTGAGTGTTGGCATTCAATTCGCCCCCTCAGAAACTGAGATCGTAACAATTATCTGTAGGCTGACTACTGTACAGCACATTTAGTAATTTTGACGTTTCTAACACTTGGAAAAATTCGTTTATCTGTCTGGTTTCAAAAACTTTACCAATCTAAAAAACTTCTGTAGCTGTTTGACGTTCCCATTTTCAAATTTTTGATATAATTCGCTTCCTTGTAACAAACAGGGAGTTCAAACGTTCAACACCTATGTTTCCCTCAAATAAACTGAAAGTGAAAAAATACCAAGTTAACAAGAGGCCTTTTATGTAGACTTTGTTTTATAGATTCGTCACTTGGTTTAACATAGTTTTAGACTGCGACCAGGCTAACAGGCTTAACACACAACAAAACAATGAATTAGTTCACTCGGTACCTTCACTTTTTATGGCAATTCGACTGTCGCGAACGACCAGTTCCATCGTGGGCCCCGCAGTATGGCGGGCACAGGAACGGTAACTTGTGCGTGAAGTGGTTTATAGTGATAGTAGACTAGCTGAACATCGGCCGCATCTTCTCCTCCTCCCACGCCCACCTGATCCCACAGTTGAAACGGAGTCAAGCCGAACAGAGGCGGAATTAGGCGCAGTGGCTGACAGCCCGTCTTCTCGCGTGTCACACAGGCCCGGTTCACACACAGTGGACCCGGGTTTGCCGGACGCATGGGGACTCGGTACACAGTTATAAGCATTGACGATTTGGAGCACGAAACTCTTTTTGACATGGCAGTGTGATAGTATTTCCAGTGAAGTTTTCGCCTAAAATGTGCTTTCAAGGAATCCAAAACTCGACATCTCAGTCTTTCTCCACCCTTTAAGCAAAAATAATGCCAGACTTTAACTCACATCTGGAGTTTGCACTGTCCGCACTGTTCTTGTCGTTCGCACTGTTACGGCCGTAATGATACACTGTGGTGAGCGCCACAGGTCATTGTCTTGCTCCGTATAAAATTTCCGTTTTAATTAGCGTATCTCAGTGGACAGCATAAAGTAGCCTGAAATGTCCTGGAAAGGAGTCTGTTTATACATGGTAAAATTTGTATAAGTAGAATGCGTCGTACCACTACTGGCCTCCTGTTGAATTAATAAGAACTATATCCACATCCTCAATCATATTACCTTGTTTGGTTCTGCTTCGCGCATGAATTATAAATACGTCTTTTGGGTCCAACTGGTCAGGCCTTACTGGGCAGATTCCACAAAGTTGCATTTCATTTACAATGTATAGCATCAGTTTGCTGAGTAGAGGTACGCATGTAGACCCCCACTCGAAAAGCCTTTTCGGTCAATCAAAAGCCTGGCAGGAGAAATGAGGCCAAAATTACGCGGTTAATAGTTGCATTTTGACTTAACTAGAGCACAGTTAAGTCCTACGACAAATTCGTAAAATATTCTGCTTGACATGAATTTATTAAGCTTGATCCAGATCGTCACAGTTTTTATGAATTGCCTTGATGAGTCTCTGTAAGGCAGCAGCTGCCCAGATTGTTTATTTAAGTCTGTCTTCTCTAGTTCCTTGGTTTTCTGGGTCCTGAGTGCTAGACTGAGGCTGCAAGGGAATATGTAAAATGGCGTAGTCCTCGGTCTTTGCGGCATTCTATGTACCAGTCGATGCATCAGATCCCAACTTCTCAGCCCAGGGCCGGTCAGTGACTGTTTATTCACTTGACGTAATAGCAGGCCCTTTTTAAAGCTGGTTTTTGTCAACAACCGTTCCATCCTCCGCCGTCCATTGACGCATCAGCAGTCAACAACTAAGTCAACGTATACACCTGTCTTTATTAAACACGTGTCGTTCTTTCCTGAAAATGGTCCGCTGTATGCATTCGTGAAAGGTTCTATTACATATTATTCGAATTTTCACTGGTCCATGAATAAAGGGGTGCCAATTAAGGGTAAGTGCTAAGGCTAACGCGAAAATGTGTGTAGGGACATGGACCTCTGGCAGAATCTGATAAGGGTCCGGATGTAAAATGAAAGGGCATATTGGTACAAACAGCAGCACCGAATTTGACGGGATACTTTGTCCGGCTAGAAAGAAAACCTGTGTGGGCCTCCAAATATGGAGGCCTGCATACGCCTGGCAGCGTTTCTGAGGCTTCACGTGTGGCTTTTTCGTCAAAAATGTATATAGCCATTCGTAAATATGGGCTTAATAAGCAGCACCTTCGGTAACTTAGAGGTATTCAACGCAAATAAACAGGGTTTGTCACCATTATCGCAAAATATGACGGCTTTTCCTTAATAAAGGAACACTTTATGCTAAACTTGAACGCTCGATAATAACCGAACGAATTTTTTGGATGGAAATTTAAAATCTGCATGGTTTTATGCTTGCCTGTAACTCGACATAAATGGATGAAGCCTGTGAACCATAATTTGTTTATTTAAGCGGGCTTGCCGCAGTGCAGCCTGCGTTGCAATTACATACGACCTCTTATTCAGGAACGGTGTGCATTTCAGTTTATAAACCACATTATATCCCTTGCAGTCTAAACATCAGTGCTTTCGCCCTCTCTTCAAGTTTGATATCAATATGTCACGTGATTTTTTCGAGCTACAATCATCCGTATAATAAAATGAAGAAGCCTAAGGTTGCTCAGTAAACATCGCTCAAGGGACGATTCAAATAGTATTCTTGGTATGCGACGTAGAACGTCTTAATTACTATGAACCACGCAAATAATCCTGCATAGCCGCAGAAATCCTAATAGCATAAAACTTGCCTGACATAAAAACAGCTGCCTGGAAACATGGGCTTTTTAATTATCTGTGTAGTAAGCGAAGAATCGGCCTGTTTGGCGTCTCCTCCAAGTGACAAGTCTAAGGTTTGTAGCATCAAGAGTTACCTAAAAATTAAGACAAAACTAATGCTGTTTTGACTAATATACGTTATTCAGGTGGCTGAAAAGACACCCATCCCAATGCCATTATGCTACTGCATATGAAATAACCTGACAATGCGTCCCAGGCCAAAGAAGTTTATCTGGGGTAAATTCCTCAAGATGACAACCTCGCACCTAATGACTGCTCTTTGGGCAAGACAACCTTGTTGCACATCTCCAGTCGACTGTTTTTAATCGACTGGTAATGTTTCAGCATGGGTCAAAATTTAAAAGGTCTGTAAAATAACTGGCTCACGCAGATCAAAGTGCCTCCGTCAGCGGACAAAATCCGAGTTAAGTTGCCATAAAAAGGATTTAAGCCACGAATCGTGCGCTATTTGTGGCTGGCGTGATAAAATTACTTAGCTTTCTGTGTCACAAAGCAATCGCTATCGAAACGGCTGCGCTATCAAAGGGAGGGGACAATTTTGCTTGCCGCAAAATTTCTGAAGTCATTCAGCCACCTGTCTTGATAAGAAAATAATGTCCGGAGGAATTCTGTTAAGTAGGAGCGAAAGTCTAACTCCATTGAGATGACTATTTCGCGGACAGAATACAGCTATGCAGATTTACGAAAAGTTGTCAGTGGTGTTTGCTGTCATCTGCCTTCCATACTCCACTGTAAGGCCGTCAAGATTCCAGACTCTAGGTCGAAATCACTAGTCACTGGGCATTATGCCAAACACTCTGCCATTCAGCCTGGGGTTCGAGTTCTGGGGAATCTGGTCAGGAATACTAAAAGGCGTATAAAAATGGGCCTCCACGATCTGCCCGTTGTTAAGGACCATATGCGGATGACCCCATTTTGCTCTAGGTTTCTGCTCAAAAGCCCCAGGTCTTTCCGGACTGGACTTGACGTATATGCAACAAGTTGCCCAGAAGCGTGCAATACTGCAAAAGTATTCTTTGTTGAAAGGAGCTATCACTCACTCTATACATTCAGAGCATGTTGCACAACCTTGTTCTGGGCTGTCGTCATTTCTGTATTGCGGATTTTCGCTTCCGGATAATCTCGATGCTCAAGAGCACTCTTGCCATCCAAAATCCGGCTATATCTATACTCAGTCTGAGAACGTTGAGAGATCCGAATTGATGATTTCCGACATGGCACTTGAAATTTCTGGTCGATTAAATGCACGTTACGCTATAACAACGGAGAGCCGGCCAAGCCCTTCATACGCTCGTACCTAAATAAACTCGTTCCGGTGAGCTCATTTTTTTAAACCTTTACTCTTATGCCACGACCTTTCCACTGCTCAATCCAAGTTCTATATTTATTCCGTTAGTGTCTGTTAACTGAAACTAGTATCATCAGTATTGCCGTTGATTATTGGTTGGCGAGAACGAATTATTCAGATACCACCATGTCAATCTTCCTTGTCTCCCTCCGTACCACTCGTCGATCGTCAGCACGGATTTTATATCAAAACTCCCAGGCAATACATAGTTGGCCGTACTTTGTCCCACAATAAAGACAGATAAGTGGGGGTCGCATATGTGTCGCCAAAGACCTTATACATCATTTTTTGTGCGCAGTGGCTGGCTGGCAGGCTGAGAGTTAGGCTGCAATTCTTCCTTCTGAGTGTGGTCGTTATGGCATCCTCACTCAGCGGCGAACCTAACCGTCCCTCTATTCTATGAAATGCCGGCTTAGGTCGTGTGTGCAACCGTAAACGGGCTATTCAGCTTTGTCGGCAACTGCCTCTGGGCCCCTCTCCAGTCATTCAGACTCCATCTTGCCATTGGACGCAGGCAGATTAGGGACGAGGAAGTGCAGTAGGCACAGCGAAAGTCTGCTATCACTATAAACTAAGTCGGGCGCCAACCAGAGTCCTGTGCCATCCATGCTGTGGGGCAAACAATGAGCAGCTTTGTTCATGACGGTCGAGCTTGCAAAGTATTACGAGCGGACAGAATCTGGGAGCTACGGGCAGTCGCTGTTAACTTCAAAAAAGGCTGAAAATATTCGTCTTCGTCTGTAAACCTAAACATCTCGCACACGTTCGGTTAGTCTGAGTTGTTTAGCTGCAGTAAATAGCATGTGCCTAAGGTCACCTTGAGGTTATCAACTAGTGAAAATTGTGTGGTCTGGATACTCTTTCCGTGTCACATTGAGTTGCTATCTATGCTATTAATCCAGTCAAGATGCTTAATATAATTACATACGCGCAAAACGGGTGACCCGTGGCAAGTGTTCTTGCCTACACATCGTCTGGAAAAGTGTAAATGCGCATTACAATCGCATGTTCTGTTTAAGGTCTGCCATCAATATATTAGCAAACAACAGCTTGTTCTTTCAGATCACCCGGTCAGCAGGCAGGTATCTTGTTTGGGAAAGCACTTGAGGATGTGAAAGCTCAAAATTAAAGAGAAACTTTTTTAAAGATAACAGGTAGACTATGACGTTCGAAATTTTTCTTCAGTTCAGTGTTAGAGAGACGGGAAAAACAACAGTTATGCCTCTGCCGTCGGCGCTTAGAATCCCACTGAGGTCACCGAATTTTTCGCAACTGGGTTAAATGAATGACCAAAGTGTTAAATTAAGCCAAAGGCTAAAACTTCTTTTCTGAAACTGAGCGACTATCAATGAAACTCACTGACACTTCGCTAGTAGTACTTCACAGGCCTCCGATGATACAGGAACCAAGCGTCTTAACCTGGCTGATAACTGAATTAAGATGGAGGTCCGTCTGTAGTTTGGTTAGATGGTTAGGTTGCTGATTGGCTTATTAATTCAGCTTCGTGTTTTCCATCCAAAAATCATGACCAACATGTAGATATTAGGGGCTTATTTGTTGCTATCCATGTAACCTTGTTCATAAGAGCTCTAGATCCGACTTTCAGAGGGGAAAAGAATACTTCTGTGGGGAATAAAAAAGTTTATTACGCAGCGCTTGACGATTTATCTGTTTTTGGTAAGGCCTACGCATTGATGGTGGGAACTCTCACGGATTCTCAAATCTTCTGACAGATTGTGGACCTCGCGCGTCAGGTGACGAGAAATCGGAAATCTAGGGCAACTAAAAGTTTTTCCTACACCGGGTTGTTGATGGGATACTCAAAAGCTTTCGAAAAATTGTACAAAAACGTTTTCATAAGTTACTAGGTCTTGTCTTTTCCAAATCAAACGCTCAGTAGATAAAAAGGGTTAGGGAACTTCAGTTTTTTGATGCTCACGTTAGCAGAAAATCAAGCAGTGAATTAGAAGTCCTAGTAGGCCGAAAGACAAAGAGCACAGCCGAGATCCTCAGTTTTTGCTGCAAGGAATCGCTAGACAAACCGTCTTGTGACTCCGTCGCACTTAAAAAAACCGAATGACCACAGCGCTCCTTCACGATCGATTCCCGAATAACAGTTAGTCGTGTGCCTTCGCCCCAAGATGTTTGTTCGCTCTCCAAAAGTGACCATTACGGAAAGACAGTTTAGGTGCACCTGGCTCCAAAATCGCAAAGTCCGCTGCTTTACATCTGCGTTATCTACCAACAGGCCGCTGTAACATGTAGTTAAGACCTGTGTCCATGCCAGACTAGGGTCAGGTATGCAAATTTGTCCAATTCACCACAGTCCATGCTTCAACTGTCTCAGTAATCATGCGGGCGAATGCAGCAAAGGTTGCGCGCTGTGCCACGCAAACAACAAAGGTGCGTTTTACGGGAGCTCTTGTACCTTTCCTGGCTACTCACAGCCTAAACTCAAAATGAATCCTCAGTACATTGCAGTAAGGCTGTGCGTCGGCTAACAGAAGCGACGACTTTCAACTGCCTACAGAAGTCCCTCAGCGTCAGACTGATAGACAAAGACCAATGCCACTGCTATAGACTGTCCCCAAGGTCGAAACCGCCCTTCAAATGAATACTAAACGAACCAGATTGAGTCATTTCTGAACATCGGCTGCGTAGCATCTGCAAAACTGATTTCGAAGAAATCGTGTGCGTCGAAGACACAGACTTCCGCGCTTTTCTTATTTTATATATTTAACCAATAGTTTACTGGCATCACTATCTTCTTTATGATATCTGCAATAAAGTATGAAATACTTTAAAAAAACGATTTGAGACCAAGCTGACCCCTTGTTGAGTTTCACGAGCGGAGGCAATCTAAATGTACTTTGCCTCATTTTTGTTGATTGCTTAATTGGAATCTGTTAAAGAAGCGAACACGTAAAGGCGCCTTGTGAAAAACTGCATAAACGAGTTTTTCATCTTTAAAGAAAGAATTCGTCCCCGTTTATAGGCCACGCAACGATAGTTCGACCGTTGAGACCGATGATGTCAAGCGTGTGCTTCACACCTGGGTGAGAGCGGACAAAGTGACTTGGACGTAGATTCTTTTCTTAGTGGTGATAGACTTGCGCAGCATCCATTGCACTCTCTTTTGCTCCCACACCCGGACCCGTTGTCTTGACATGCTTAGTAAGACCGGAGGCGGGAGAGCGTGCAGGTGACAGGAACGGCATAAACTCGCACCTAGGCGTACCATCACAACATCTGGTCCACAGCTTGCAACTGACCGAGATTTTGCACAAACAATAAAAAAGAGGAGGCGACTTGAATCCCAACTAGCGTGGCGTGAGCCTGCACCTGGGCCTGCCGCCAGACCTGCCACCACTTGGATTTCTTATGGGTGCGCATTCGCACCAACGCCTGCCAGACCGCGATCTAGTCTCTGTGCTGGTCCAACACATCCGCCGAGTGGCCTCTTTTAAGGGCCGAGACAGGGGGAGAGGCCTAAGAGAGAGGGGTTTCAGGTTAAATAGATCACTAAACCAACCGATGGTAGGGAGTCTTCAGCCAACTTCGTCAAAGCGTTTGCAATTAATATGTGATAGGTCTGAAAACTGAGCTGGGAGTGCATGAGGCCAAGCAAAAATCAGATGTCTGTACGTACGTAAGCCACTGCCAAAGCACCCAGATATCCCTCGTCTGGATGCATCTCATCCATCATGTTTGCGCCCCCACTTTCTGTAGGCCCCTCTACAGCCGTATTTCCATCGAAAGACTGTGCAGTCATTGAAAAAGAAGACCGCTACTGACACACCAGATCACAGCCGGCCAGAAGTAGCTACCCTCACAAAATAGAACATGTGCCGGTCGCGCAGTCCGAAGTGAATTCCATGAAATCAGGAGGTGAAAGAAAGGAATCAGAAGGTGGCAGGGAACTTGGCACATAATAGGCATACCCGAAGTGTAAAATGTATTAATAACGGAGTTTCCTAGGCTTAGTGTTTTGCCACGAGAAAATTCGGAGGGAAATAAAGAATAATGTTTATGAGGGAGTTTACCTGTGTCAATTCATGTGTAATTTTCTAGAACCGCCGTCTAAATCACACGCTAGTACACAGACCGTAAAAGTAGGGGCATTTTATCTTGTATTTAAAGGTTTCAGTTTGGTAATTTCATTTTTGTATAGTAACTGCATTAACTTAGAAGACGTAATTTCGTCTTGCTTAATTATCCAAAATTCTTATTGGAAGGGGTACTGACAAGAACAAGTCAGACGGGAACGGCAATTTTTGACATGTCAACCGTTGGCAGTCAACTTTACCAAGTCTCAAGTATGCAGGACCTAGAATGCGAACCCGGTCTCTTTGATCATTGAGTTCCAAGAATTCCGGCAGGCCCTTTGTCCTGTCCTCGATGTTCAGTTTGCTAATCTAGAGTTTTTGGGCTCAGAACACTACCTTTTTATCATTACATGCAACGTTTCCCCTAGTTCTTCTGTCCACTCCGGAGAATAGTCAAAATTACGTAAAAGTCAAGTTTTCTTCCATACTATTTTTGCTACTTTATTGGCTACCCCGGGAAGCCTTTGTGGTCAGAGAGAATCACGGACCACCCTGTGAAGCACTAGCCGGCTTTAAATAACACACTTCCACGCCTTATCGACCGGTCTAGGCTAAACTGCGTGCTTGCATGGCGAATTCCCTTAATAGACAGACAACTCCAACAATATGAACCTAGTCATCTTAATCGGCGTACTTGCGCACGTAGTACGCCTGAGTAATGGCGATGAATTCGAGGATTTTCTGAAATTGCTACAAAAGCTGGACGCGCAAACGGACAACGAACGCTGTGAAGATTCGAATGAGTTCGCCATTTGGACCAAGGGCCATGGTGATTCTGGATACGATTATACGGACTCAATTGAAGTGGGCATAATATGCTACATCTGTGACAAGTGTCCACATACTAATCTTGGACGGGAATCACCAGCAGTCTGCACGCACTGTATGGTAGGTCACTCTGCATGGATGTTTTATTTTCTTCTTTCGCGTCTCTAATGGCGCACAATCAAAAAGTCACTGACTTTTAAAAAAATACTGCGACCGAAAACGAGCTCTTTATTTCAGTGTTTCTAGATGACTTATCGAGATTTCTGATAGCTATGCTGTTAGAATTTTCCCCAAATTGACGCACGTAGCCCAGTAAATATTTCGGTGCGATAATATTTTAAACATAATCTACTCCATGGATTTTGTTTTAAAACCACGATAATTCAAGGCTGTATTATTAGCCTATAAAAACACATATCCTATGGAAAACAATCATTAGAAAATTAATGAAGACAACCAGCAATATGAAAAACCATCGGTAACATATAAAGCTGTATTCTGGGTTATTAGTTTTTCAACCTTTTGAAAATCTCTTAGGGTTTTAACTGTTCGACGAAGTTGAGATCCCCCTATTTTGATGAACGTCAATGCATTTAAATCCCGACTTCAACGTACCTTGAGGAAGTACCAAAATATAGCATGTATAAGAGGTCCTAAGAAAGGTCACGTAACCGACAAACAGACAATATGCCTCACAAACAGGGTATTACGGGAGCATACTTAATTGCTGACTATAAGAAAAGCAAAAGGCCATTCTTAATATGGAATTTCATTCTTTTGTGGCGCGGTGTTATTTCATAGCCGATTCCGACGATGTTCATTGGCTACCCTACAGTTGGATGGGGCCAGGAACGGTACCTTACGCGTAAATTAGTTTATAGTGATGTTAGACATGCTCTGCATCTACCAAATCAGTGTCATAACATGGTCAAGGAGACCGGGAGCGGGAGTGGACGCAGGTGGCTGGCGTGACATAAATCCGCACCTTGGCGCTCCACCATATCCTTTGCATGACACTCGTTTAGGGGGCACATCCTCACTAAGGCCTGCGTTTTGGTGTTGCACATCTATCGTGTGGTCCGTTGTAGGGACACATTTCTAGAGCGATGCATTTTTCATATTGACCCAACTGTGAAAAACTCGCCGCATCGGTGGGATTCGAAGCCACGCAGTAAAGGGAAAGCTTTAATACAGCCAACGCTCTAACCACTTGAGCTACGAGACCCCGCCGGACGAAGCGAGTTTAATCACATTTGAGTCAAGTTACCCACCGAACCTACTGCAACGTCTGGAATCCACCACATCTGATACAGGATTTCCTAAGTAATTCACCTAGAATCCACTAGATGACTACTAGGCTCACGTAATTCATAGATATTTTGGCAAATTTTGAATACTTCATATGCATTTTTGTCCCCTCAGGAGGAGGACAAGAAATACCAGGCCATGTTGGATTGTGCATCTTTATTAAGGCAAATTTAGCGATTACGTCCGCCAACATCTTTTCCCTGGTAGGTTCAAAAAGTGGACGCGGATACCGTCACCCGTTCGTGCGTGGGTTATGATAACCCGCTCTGCTCATCTGATAGCGACTCTTGCTGCTCAACAGACTACTGCAATTCTCAGCAACGGACAAGAATGAATCTCAAAAGGACAGTGACACTTACTGTTATGACCATGGTTTTCATTTCATACACACAATAAAGGTCAGGCAGAATAACGGTTTTGTTTCTAAACGCCAACTAAAATATTTGTATGGGTGAAAAGGTTTGGAAAAATGTAAATGCAGAGCTTCCGGAATAAGTATCTTCCTATTAAATGCGTCGAATTTAGTTGCTTTTATTTCACTAAAAAGCCCTCATGACTGATTACTTGTTCACAGTTTCATGTGAACGAAACTTAATTCCAGAAGCAAAAAGTTAACACGCTGGTAGACTGCTCGCGTACCTGGTGTTTCTGATAGATAAATTAACATCATACAGGATCATTTAAGAACGCTTGTCTGTATAAGTTATGTGCTCGAGGTTGTCACTGTGGGATATGCCTGGTGGGATGTACTTTAGTAATGAAGGCAAGGTTTTATCTGGTATACTTTTCTTAAATAATGCAGACAGATTAGTGTCGTGGTTTCTAACATTGCGAACGAGATCAGCGAGAGCCAGACGTCTGATAATAGCGATCGTCACTCTAAATACCCCCCCCCCTGAAAAATGTGACCGAGACCTACTTACAGGTGAGCGTAGTGAGAAACGACCAGACAACGAGCAACTTTTGCAGTCTTTCATTCTCTTGCCCTTCCTGATTCCCGCAGATTGTGAGCAAGTCGAGATATCTACTTAAGAGGGGTTCTGTTTGTTGGGAGTTCAAGAAAAATGTCTTCTTTGAGTTCATCAGTCTTTCGTGCTCATGTGCAAGGTCAGGCGACCGTAGTAATGTGCACGTTGCTTGGTTTGCTTCCCTGATTTTGGCCGTCAATATCAACTGGCAAACTTCGTGCCCATGCGAGGACATTCGAGAGAGTGATCCTGTACGCCCAGAGAAGGATAAGTTAGAGCGATCATCCAGCTGCATTTCGCTAGTCCAATGAGTTTTCCGATGACTCATCGGGTGCCCAGTAGTCATACAGTTAAAAAAAGTCAGAGAAACTCGTTTACGATCTAACATCTCATCATTATCCTGCCCCTTGTCTGCCATTCATTTACCTAGATCTAAAAGAGACGACGTCAACAGCAGCAACGACTTGCGCGTGAAAACGTGAGAAGGGTGGGCGATGTGTGCACGTTTTCACAAAATTTTTCCCTTATTTTAAAATCTGTCCTTTTTCTCTGTTGAAACCCTTATGAAGAAAATGCCAGGTGAACACAGGTTCAACGCCCGAACGTGTGCCTGACTGAGGTCCTTATCTGACATAAAACAATATCCGCAGACTCTGATGTTCATGTCGGCAAGCCTTTGTTGGTTGAGATAGAGGAATAAAGTTGCGGTGCCTTTCTTTACCGAACCAAATTGGCCTTCACCTGGAAATTCTAACTGACAGATTTCCTACCCCTTAAACGCACCGACTTGGAAATAACAAGTGGCCCATTTTACAGTACACCGACTAAAAGAGAAGTAGCATTCACGCGTTGCCTGTCACTGTTTAAACAAATTAGTCCGACGACGGACTACCTAAAACAAAGGAAAAACATTGGCAAAAAAACCGACAGTTACAGCGTCACAGGCGACTAGGTCCGTTAATACCCGAAGAAGTGGGCAAAGTCGTGACTAACGTGTGAATATGTTCATAGTGACGCCGGCTTGCGATGACCCCACCACTCCCCTACCACATCCACCGCCTTCCGATGGTAAAGCAAAGCCAGAACGATGGAAAGAAGGCGTGATTGTAGTGGGTGAAAAAGTTAAATGATGCGTCCATCTGTACCACGCGCACAACCCTATCTCTGAACATACACCTATCTCCTAAACCTGAAGGGGGTCTCAGGTGCATCGTAAGTGAGAGCGCCATGAAGGCAACAATTAGAAACTGCCACTGTAGACGATTCTCAGCCCTGAGTGGGACGGAGTTATCTCATCAACTAAAAGCTCTCCAGGTCGAGGCACCTAGCGCGCATGGTAGATTTAGACATGCCAGGTTTATCGTTCGGAACATTGGGGTGCCTTGCCATGAGAAAGCGTTTCGCAGGATGGACCTTCATTCTCTTTCCACTTCTACTCACCAATAATAACATATAGCGCAGTCTTAAGGCATGGTCAGGAAGAACGGCAGCGGAATCGGGTGCAGTGGCTGACAACGCTCACCATCCCGTCTACGGGTGCCATACACTCTTGATTCGCGAACGATGGACCGGGTTTTCATCGAAAGAGCAAGCTGACTCAGATCCCAACCGAGTGGAAGTGTCGGGGGGGGGGTCACATTAAAGAGCCAATGCAGTCCGACTCTCCTTCCTGAGATGAACGAGTTATCCCGTCAGTTGGCAGCCTCCCAAGCCGCGGCATTTACCTCAGATTGTTTATGGTGAGTAAACTGCGTTGTGTGCCGTGAGAACGGAGTCGCCGGAGTTATTCTCACTCCTCGCTGTCCCAGGCGCCAGTCCCCCGTTCGAGCAAGTCAGTCGTCTGATACGGAACTTTGACGCTCACATAATGTGCGTCAGATGTGCGACGAAGTGAAAGGTTCACTCAGACACAGCACGGTCCGACAAAAGCATGTCACGAACCGATATGACCCCGTATTGGTCCGCCGTAAAAGCAACTCAGCCCGTTTGAGGAGTTAAGTTGTATAATCATGATTTGTACTCCTGAACTACGCCAACCAATTGGTTGTAGCCCGAGTATTCTCGATAAATTATTAGAAAAAACGCATGCCATTTTTTGTTTAGCGAATAATAAAAAGGAACTTGTGCATCGTCGATAAATCCACTAAAACACAAGAAGTATCGGAACGCCGATGTGCCAACAATTATATTTAGAAAGGACAACTTCTTAGGGCACATCCAGAGAGCGCAGTGCGAGCAGCTTTATGTCCACAAAGAAGGCACATGTCAAACGTGGTTCCTGTATGGCATTTATCTTAACCTCTCAGAAAGAGTTTCACCGGTCAAGGCTTCGGTCAAGCCATACATCCGAAAGCCCTTTTGCCGATTATTACTACATTCAACCTCAGTGTGAAGTACCACAGAGTAATCGAACACTATCTCTGTCACAAACCTTAGTACTTGCTAGCTTAAAGAAGTCCCTTGTAAGCCCTTGCATTTAGTGGAGCCGACATCTGAAGACGTGTTGTTTTAGCTACCTTCATAAGATATAGTACCCGTTAAAAAGGTCACAACTTCATTTACAATTTATCACTGATGGTCTCTCTAATAAAACGGCATTATTTAAACTAATAATTGGCGATTACCCCTCTATGAGACAGCTATGAAGCGAAGAAAATGCGATTCCGCAGAAAGTAGATGACCGTTATATTGTGTCCATACGGACCAGCGGGTGTGGTGGTACGCCTTGATGCGGGTTTTGGCCATGTCAGGCCTCTCCCGCTTCAGTTATTTTTGACTGTCTTGACACCGGGACATTTAAGAAAGGAGAGGGTGTGGTAGTCGTATCGCAAGTACAATATCACCGTGACAGAAATCCCGAGCAATTTACCGTCCCTGCTCTCACCCTGCTGTGGAGCATACGGTGGATATCGTCGGTCACGGCTGTCGAACTGTCGGTATGTAGACTTTCCCATTCATTTGGTATCATCTGAATCTTACAATAAAATATTTCACTCACAATCCGCCCCAAGGTATTAATACGTCTTCCTAGGTGCCTGTTAAATCAGACAAGATGCTACTGTTCAAATGTATTCATAGGATATCAACTAAAACTTCAAAACACTCAGTCCACCCTAAATTCATTTCAGGTCAACAGGGAAGAATTTACTGACACATTAAAAGTTCGTTACACTGCAACTTAGCCCTGTATTTACGTAAAATTCAATCGTCCAAGGCAGGTCAATGTTAACTTACTTTCCAGAAAAAATCAAAAGGGTATTGCCTTTTTTGTGCGCATATTCTACGTCCAAATTCTTACTGGGAAAACTCAAGACACCAGCCAATGGAAAGGTAATAACGATTGTGAGGAAACGAAAGTCAAGACTCTCAGTTAAAGATTCGACTTGAACTTTTAGCTATCAGCAGAAGTGAATAATTTGGGGAAATTTCACTATTCATGAAGGACGACCGGGAGATGCGGGCAAAAATGTGCAAAAGGTTATTTGACTTACCTGCGAGAATTTCCCTAGTAAGATTTAACCTAATTTCCAATGCGTATATGCTCCTTATAAGCATCTGTATTGTGAAAATCAGGCCAACTTACCATGCTCTGTATTGCCTTTCGGAAATTTGTGTTGTCGCAGCGGTCCGTTCTCTTCTGATAACCGCTAATAAAGTTGAAAAAAAATCTGTCATCAACTCAATTTTAATCACTTCCTCAATTACTTCAGAGACCAAATTTGCCCCCTAGGTTTACATGGCAGTTTTATTGGTATTTTTGTTTGCAATAGCAAACAGAGCTCTAGCAAAGTCCTAGCTTATAGAATAAGGATACTTACTGATTCAAAAGCTTTGCGGGCCAGTATTTATACCGAAAGCCTTCAATGAATGGAGGATGCTGATTGCTTATTGGAATGAATGATTATTTGCATGAACAAAAGAACAATAATTTTCGAGGATGTCGGTGGAATGAAGCACAGCGTTTTATGGCGATTTTGCCAAACCTCCCAGTTGTCGTTTTTGTTTTCAAAGCCAAATCTATATGCTTGTGTAGGCCCGATTTTCGCGGCAGTTTACAGTAACTCATTCAGCAAAGAGACGTGAATAAGTCCTAAATCCTCAATTAATTAAGAGGTTATTGGAAAAGCACTGACTAAGAAGCTCAAGATAGATTCCTAAAAGATGGCTGACAAAATCCCAGCAGATGTCAGCTCCAGTAAACAACATAAGAGACAGTGAGTGGAAGTGACATGTGTATAAATTTATTAAATGTCACTGCTGATTAAGATGAATGCCGACAATCTTTCTAATTCAGCTTAGCCAGCAATTTATTCACTGTTCGCTTTTACAGCCTCAGCGTTGTAAATGTATGTCTGTGACTGTCGGACATCGACACCCTCCTCTATGCTATTTACCCTGACATATAAATCAACTAGAGACGTGGATATCTTGGGCAGTGCAGTTGATGCGCTAGCCGTTAGGAATTAAACAAGTCCCATTGTCGGAGGCTGGGGTGACAAAGCGTTCACAGTACTTCGGATGCTTATGCCAGCGGTCAGAGTGTATTCCACAGCTTTTGTGATTCCGCACGAAATACTGGTCGGGAGCTGTAGTCTAGGATCGGCCGGTCGCCGCGGCGCAATTACCGCCAGCATTTGCGCTGGCCCTCACTGCGGTCCCACTGTCGGCGCTTATGTTGCACCGCACGTCCGTTTGCCGTCTGCTTTAAACTCTATGACTCCAGAGAGGTTTCTCCAGGATCTCTGATCGACAAATGTCAGAGACGAACAGCAGGTTGTCATCGTTTCCCTGATCGTGTGCTCACTGTTTCGGTCAACTATTTCGTCACCCTCCTACGCGGAATCTTTGGTCGTTCAGCGTCAAATCTAGCGCTATAACAACGGGTCCGTTGTCTTCTCGGCTATGATCGAGAATGAAAATTATTATGAGTGGTGCGCTCACCGATCAGGTCACGGAGCATGCTCGTCCTATTGCGGTCGCATAGCCATTACTGATGTAGAGGTTACTGGGTAGATCCCGTAACCTGGTCGATCATTCTGATTACTGAAGATCAGTTATTGCATTTTGGTGACAAAATATGTCAGTCGCAACTTTGGGTGCTTTAAATCAAGAAGGATCCTTGAGAAGCATGTTTGCAGCATAAGTCTTGGCTGTGCTACAGTACGGGTAATATAACATTTAAACGCATAGGATCCTGACCAGTGCGAATCTTTAGTATCTTGTCTATTTGGCCCACATTCGTTGGCTACTTCAACGCGGAGCTAGTTTGTACAGCTTTTTGAAGTTTTTGAACCTACGTAACGAGGCTTAGCCCTGCAGGCTTGGCCGACACAGACAAACAAAACCGGAATAGCTTTCTGCGTTTTATTTGCCCCATCACCAATCGCACACCGGCCCCACGTTAATAAGATTTGGGATGACGTAAACGAACACTTGCAAATGTTCTGTGTCGAAGATCCGACGCAGCACAAAACGACCTTTATTTAATTCAGAAATTAGACCGGTCCGGTGAAGGCCACGTCCGCGCAACATTAAATGTCAAACGCTTCACATTTGCAGAAACTGATACCTAAATTCCAAGGAAAGTGGCCAGCCAATATTCGGGATGCCGTCCAGTCGCAAAAAGTCTGAATTCACGTTAATAGCACATGCTAGCCTTGTCCCTTCACACCCTATAAATCGAACTATTGTAGAAAATGAAATTTCGTCACTTGTAACGAAGGGTTTTGATATTAAAATATTTCTGAGATTACAACTTTACACGCTTACAGTGCAATGGCCAGGAATAAGTCGAAGGTAAAAAATAGCAGGATATAGCATAGAAAATATGTAGAACTTCTCAGTGAAGTATTTATCTTAACGGCCTCTTCCATCATTGTATCCACTCTGTAATCTACGTCGAGAAACATTAGAAACTTTGAGTGTTCATCTCAACCACACCACCAGATTCACTATCATGCTATGAAAGATAGCGAAAGTCCACATAAGAATACTGCAGTATGTCCCTTCTTTTCCTAAAAATGTACGAAACCAGTGGTTATGCTATTAGTCATCCTGCAACTATCCTCCGGACATAAAAAGGCCTAGTCACCGAGGTCTCAAGTACCTTGCTTGTTGGAGGTACTGTTGAGGCGAGTCCTGTTGTATATGCGGGGAGACATTGCGCACATCCTCGGGCCAGCCTTCTTTAAGGTGAACGGAGGATGCAGGAGAAGTGTAGTCGGTAAGTGAGGTGTCTGAGCACCGCACAAGCTGCCGAAGGGAGCTCTGTTCTGAAGAACTTGGCGAATGGTTAATTTGCTCAAGTTTATCCACCTCTTCCATCCAAGTTCTGTCCTCGTACCTTGGCGGTGGCCGGGGATCATAGCGAACGTGTTTCGTCGGCGTCTTTGGAAGGGCACGATCCCAGATGCTGGTGGTACTCAGACGGTTAGTGTAGGCGGTACGCATCGCACTGGCGGACTGCACATTTCCGCACCCGGAGCTTCGGAAGGCGACCGTGGGGCTTCTGACGACTTCGTTCGGTTGTCGGGCTGAAGATTCGAAAGTTGACCCAAGACCCCGGTTGTTCTCGGACCATCCGTAACCATTCTGACTTGGGGCATGGGGACTGCCGTTGTAGGGAGTGAATGGCCGAACAGCACTGGAGTACATTTCTGCGGAATGCAAGGATCTGTTCAGGTGTGCGTTTCAATTAGCATTGAAGATATGAATAACGCCTCGAGATGATATTTTAAAATACTTTTCGGCTACTTCCTGTAACTGTCAGTGTTTAGGACACGCAGTTCCTCTGTAAATGGACAGAAACTTTGGCAGATTTCCAATCATACGGTAGGCTTTCAAATTTTGTGAGTACAGGGCGTTATTAACTATTTATCAGGAAGCACGATTACAACTGCAGATGTCAACGTCTACTTTCCTGACTAATTCTCTTTACGTTGATTAAATCTGAAATTCGTCAGCCAAAAGAAATAAAACTTCTTTGACTACTTCAAGGCGGTACAAACAGAATGCCCAATAGCAGTCAGTGCTTCCTTTAAGCGAAAAATAGTGGAAAGGTAGCCAGCCTTGTGTTAACCTCTTTTTGTAGCTTTTGGAGGGCCTTCAGATTCCTCTTGGAGCTCGTGCTTCAAGGGTGGAAACATTAGTCTTTAACTAAGCTAATAGTTGCGGATTTCTAATGTGTCACTTTTTTAGAAAAAATCGGTCGTCGTCTTTCAAAAATCGAACACTTACTAATCAAAACCTGGTTACCTTGCTTTAATGGACTCCTTTCATTTAGCTACCATTTAATTCCATGAATTCGTATTATACGTTTAGGGCAAAAACCAGGTTTCTAGTGTTTCAATACCGAAAAAGCTATTCTGTCGCAAAATGCCACACGAGGAGGGAAAGTGTGCAAGTGTTTCGAAACCCCATTTTGAAGACTGGTCAGTGATGGTTTGTCAGGTGCGATCTAGCTTTTTCACGCAGAATTGTCGATTCAAATCCGTTTAGTCTTGCTGTTAAATTGTTAGACAACTTCTCACGCACTACACAAAGCAGCTCAAGCCACGAATAATCTATAATTGCCTCACTCGGCTGCGGAGAAGGCTGTTGTACAGTTACTTAAGTTTAGTTCCACTACCTTTCCGAATGCGAATATGGTCTGGTAACATGTTTGGCGTATCTCTACATTTAGACACAGGCCAAGTACTTTCAGATGACCAAAACCTTTTCAATCCTCACTTCAAGGAAGGACTCCCGAATGTGGCTCATATGTGGGTACTTAATTTCTTCTAGGCCAAAGAAGTTATAGTGTTCCCTCATTTCCCTCGGTTGAGGTTTACATTCCACTGCTAGCGAACAAGTCTTGTGAAATACATGCAACCGAAATTACCGTATCTAACTTAGGGGATTAAAAGAGTAATTGGGGTGGGGGGACTTCGTTTCGCCAAAAGTCCCAACATGATCCTCATCAACTACAGTATGGCTTCTCTGATACCGAATTTCCCGATTAATATCACGGAGTCTGCCCTTCTCTAATTAACGTTATGCTCTCTGATGAACGGTAGATCCCTCTCCAAATTTAGTGTTAATGGTTATTATGGCCTTGCGTAAGTTGTCTTCGAAATAAAATCAACGTAAAAGAGGGACCTATTTATGCTATTAAGAACATAATCCAGGGACTCTTCAAACAGATCACAAGGATGGTTATTTCGTGCGAAAAACGATGAACATACAGCAGTTAAAGACAAGCCTTATCGTGATAGGTAGTGCAGAATCTCATCCAGAGCGGGCGAAAGCACTCTTATTGTGGTCATTCATTAAGTGAGTGGTGTTCACCTGAAAACACTCTGCAAAGATCACTTGATTGATTCGCGTCAGGTCTGTGGATTAACGTGTAGGGTCCCATAACCCGTGCAGACCAAAAAAAGACTATTTTATATCAGTCAAGCTTCTGGGTAACGAAAGTTATTCGCAGGCGATACAGGCTGAAGTAGGTCTATTTTTTTATTTTCTTCGACTCCTAATAGCGGAACTATTTCATACTAAACACTGGCGACCACATAGAATTGTTTGCGTGTCCAAGCTTTTTCGAAAAACTTTCCTGGGATCTGTACAGTAATCCCTCGTTAAAGCGCGCTTCGAATTTCGCGGTCCCATTCTATTGCGGACTTTATATGTAGGCATATCTCAATACATATCACGGATTTTTCGTTGGTTTACGGAGTTCTGCGACGTTCGGCCACTTTTTTCCTGGTACATGCTTCCTCAGTTGGTTTACTTACTTGATTTCATAGACGGTACGAATATTGACGGAGGGTTGAGAAGCTACTCAATCAGAGCACGTCGTTAAGTATCCTGGGCGCTGATTGGCTCAGCGAAGGGGGGCAGCGTTAGGTTCCACATTGCGTTAGCCGGCGCCCCGTCTGGCTCATTCGGTATCTACGTACTTCAATGTGGAAAGTTGTAACTTGTGTGTTTATTCTGTGTTTTTGCAAGTAGTCGAGCGCTTTGTTATGCTTCCATAACCATCCTCTCCTACTGCTTCTGGGTCCATGTATTACATATTAAATAAAACTTCTTAATGAAACAAGCTAAGCGCATTTGTGCGTAGCACAAAAACATTGCGCCCACTGTCTAAGAGAATATAAAGGGTTTATGCTGTATAACTATGTGATAAATCGCGAAGTAGACACGATCCTACACATACTGCAGCACCTGGGCAATTGACTACTGTTATCTGACGCTGTCTCCGATTATGAATTCGATTGAGAATTCAAAACGTCAGGCTAATAAAGCTCTTGTTCTAACGATCGTGTCTCATTCTTCGTGTTTAATTCCCGGAACTCTCCTCTTAGCTTCTGTGCGGGAGAAATGCTTAAAAGAGTGTGCGAGGATTTTTAAAAGCTTAAAATATATAAAAATAACCATAAAGAATATACTTTTTACTTCGTAAATTTTCCCTTTTTGCGAGGGCTCTGTAACGCCCCAGAAACAGAATTGATTGTCAAGGCTAGTAAATAAAGTTATTTTTATAATTCTTAGATATCACCTGCGTGACCCTTGTAACTCTTATTCTCCGGATCGCCCAAAAAACGTACCTTTCCTTTGAATGCCGAAATCAGCCCTAACTCACATTATTATAATGGTCACCATAGTGGTTATTTATTACCCCTAAATGCAATGAAATACAAGAACCTTACATCTCATTCAGAGTCTGTCAGTTTTCTCGTAGGACTCTGCTGCTGACTGTAAACTTGCCGCTACAGGATAGTAATGCGCCACCTTGTTAAACCCAGTCTTTGCAAACCTTTAAGACGGAAGGCGACCAGCTCTAGCCTCTTGGCTATGTCGGTACTTTAACTGAAACGCTTTTGAACACATGCGGTGATCACCTTCTTTGATGGGTTCGAAATTCGATACGCATCCTACTCAGTCAGAGCGAATAAATGCACTCCTAGCGTTCTTAAAACCGTTACCTAAACAACCATTGTTAAATTTAGTGTGCTAATAAAATATTGATCATATGTGAATTGAGCCCTCTAGCGATATGTGGTTTTTATGTCCACTTCATACAACTTTTTCAAAAAACACTTTAACACCCTTCGCCAAGTAAAACCATAAAACTGCGATTTTTAAGTCTGCAGATGTATCTCATGAAACCGAAAGATTTAGTAGTATGCGGCGATACCGCATAATGTTAAATACAAAAGGGTACAATAACGAGGAGTCCAGCTATTCTTCCCATGGTTGAATGATTCCTGCTACACCAAACAAACGGCTGAACCGATTACTTGGAGCCATCTGTTTTACCTTTCAAAAGACGACGATCTTCTCACCTGTGTAACATGTAAGCTATCTTTAGGATCTTCTCAGAATTCTGAATTGAGGTAGTCAGTATTTTAAGCGGGAGGTAGTTGTCTGAGTAGATGTAGTAACCCCGCCATCATGTATCTGTTTTCGTTCTTCGCAATGGCCGCGACTGGACGGTTCTTCAAAATAATTATTGGCCGGGGACCCGCTGCATAGATACGAGAGTTGAATATTCGCGAATGAAGACGTACAGTGTGTACCCCGCGTCATAGTAGACGCTGGGCAATGACTTACTACGCAGACTTGCACAGAAACCGCCGCATTCTCCGTTTCATTACTTCCCGCCCTCTGATGGCAAGACAATGCCAAGACGACCGGAAGGCGGGCTCGGAAACCATGGCTGACAAATACGAGCAGTCTGTCTTAGTGTGCCACACACAACCTGGCATCTGCAGCATGTTGCGGGCTGTTACCAGGACGGCTCAGGTCTCACATGCATGTTAGCGCCAAAAGCTGCATTGAAAAGAGCCACTGAGGCTTACTCCAAGTTCGTCAGTCAGTCATTCCGCACGCAGTGTATTTGTTATGTTTTTCTTAACCTACATCAGCATTTAAGACTGTGTTGTAGACGCTAGTTTCAGTACCCCTACGACGGGTCGCGCGAGAGATAGGCTGGACCGATATGGAGACCAGAGTATGACGCCCCATGCAGTAACCGGGGTGCGCTGAGTCCATGCATCTCATAACAAGAACTACACATAGTATTTTGGCACGCCTGTGCGCAGGCCCACGCAGCGCCAGCCACTCGCGCCCAATTACATCTCTGATGGCCAACCATTTCGGCCAGCGGACTGATACAGGGGAGAGGGAAGAAAGAGTGGGGTAGATGCTTCGCAAGTCGGTTATCGCCATAAACCACTTCAAGTGCAATTCCCCGTCCTCCGCCTAGCACTCTGTGGGGCACACGGTGGACATTGTCTTTTGCGACAGCCGAACTGATGAAAGTGTCACCTTTTCGAAAAAGGACTGACAGTTTGGCGCAACTGGTCTCCCTGGTAGGCAAATCCGCCTACCGAATCTTGGGATTAAAGTTCTGTCAGGGAATGGGACGTACGGCTGGTACAAAGTTGCTAGGTAGGAGTAGGTGCAATTTTTCGGGAAAGACCGACTCTATTTGAGGTACAAATCGATTTTCGTTTTTTGCCTCGTTCTTTGTTCTCTGGATGATGCAGAACAGTAGGGGAGTTTCGACTTCTTGAAGGAATTGGGTGTCCTCGGCAAAATACAGGGCAAAGAGAACGAGTTTTTGTGTCACTGGAAGAAAATCGCCCGAGAAAGGACTTTCATTTGCCACTAAAACTCCTTGATGTTCCATGCGTATAAAATTAACTGCTGCATAAAGCCTGAAATAAAGTCGCGGCCCGGAGTGAGAGGGTTTTGATAGCCGTCCGTAGAGGCGAAAGCTTACCATCCAGCCACCTGTGTATCTGAATTAACGAGATGGCAAATCAGTGGGAGATGAGTGTTTGGAGCTAAAAACCGAATGGAGTTTAGCTAAAAATTCCACAAAATGGACCACGAAGACGTTGACTGAGCAGACGCCAAAGAGGCCTACCAGGTCTAGGTTCTATTTAGCTCCGAAATGTGAGGTCTATCTCAACGGCATCTGAGCCGTTGTACGGGCAAGGGAAATATGTTTCTATTTCACATATAAAGTCAAGCAGATAACAGGTAGAACTGTTTTTAGCTCCTGTGACCTGACGATGTGGAAGATTCAAACAGTCTGGGACGTATAAAAGTTGACATAGGCCGCAAATGTGCTACGCAGGATCCTCGTAAGGAAACTTACGCTAAAGTAAATAATTAGATAATTATTCCTGCCAAACGAGCTGGGACCCACGACTCATCAATTCGCCAACAGCATGGAAACGCAGACAATGAAAGAAGAGCAACTGGGAGCCTAAAATCATGAATTAACTGCCAGATTGCTCGCTTGGCCATGATAGCTCGGAGGTAGATCACCCTGCAGAATTTCAAGAGACCAGAAAGTAGAGTCCATTACAGGAGAAAGTCGCGCGGCTCTTTTCTGTCTGCTCTTCTCTATACTTCTCTGAAAAATGTTAGAATTATTTTAGTATTGGTCTCAGTTATCTTATGCAATGGACTTGCTTTTGTAGGTACTAACACTTCGGCAAACCACATCTTTTCTCTGTACGTATCTTGAATGAAATAAGCAAAAAAGTATGTTTTCCAAAGTAAAAGTGAAATGACATCCACGAAGGAGAACGGAGGGTCCGATCTGATTCTATAACTATCGCAGGCTAAGGTAAGGTTCTTCTGAATAAAGGTGCTTTATTACGGAGAGCAATAGGTAACTCCCGCCGTCCCTGCAATATCTCAGTCAAAAGCTTCTACTACATCCAGCTCACAACTGTCAGTGACCGCATATTTCGTCTGACGAGTTTTTTTTATGACCTTGTCCCAACAGTATTCCATCTAATATTTTATCCTGTGCAACATAGTCAGTAAACAATCAGATCTGGGCTACTGGAAGTTAAATAAGACTCAGTGAAAAACAAACCTAGCTGGTAAAATTGACATTTTAAATCTCCCATAGGTTTCCACGAAGAACTCCAAATCACAGCAGATTACTCCCAAATTCACCGGAATTGGCGGGTCAGCCAAATGCTAATGGTACTTTTTACTCGTAGAATCCTGCCATGCGTATGTCCCCTAACATTGGAAGAGAGATGGACAGATCGGTTAAAATGCCATTTTTTCGATGAAAATCGCTTGATTTTCCGACGCAATGAAGTTATTCAGGCACCAGTCTCTCCTGCAGGTCGCGCCGACATTTAAACTCCCCTCAACTCGCGAATAAATGCGAATACTTCTATTTCATTGGCGCTTATAAACTTCAAAAGTGCATTTTTGCTCAGCGGGCTGACAAATGCTTTACGCATTTCGAGCCATAAATTAATCCTACTTTGAGAAAACCCAAGGCCATTTACCTGTGTCATTAGAATAGCCAAGCTAGATAAGGGGTTTCAACAGATACTCCAACAAACAATAGAAGTGTGAGCACTTGTTCACTTACTAGTTAGGAATCACTGCACCGGTCTTGAAAATGTCTTCCGTAATCCATCCTTTGCTGTGGAAGGGGCGTAATCTCACAAAAACGTGACAGATAGAGTCCGAAATACGATCGAAAGTTTTTATCCTTGTGGCCACCCTGCGCCCCGCACCAGGGTCTATTAAGTGGAAAGTCTGGACGCACGATGCGTAACCACAAACGTTTTTCCCATTAACCGTTGTTAAACCGCCTTCGCTCGCACGCAGCGATTGTACACACGCCCGCAGAAGCCCACCACCTGACGCGAACGCACTGCCGTCGAGCCAGCCTCCCCTAACGGGTAGGTTGCCGGCGTCTCTGGCGTGGCAGCAACTGGAGAGGTGCTGAAAAGGCGGCCTAAAAATCGGCATCTCATTGGTCGTCCCAATGCACCTAGGCTTCAAGCCATTGCCGGCTTAAGCGAGGCCCAGGGACGTTGTGTAACCTGACGCAGTCGTTATCGTGACCTCCGGCCAATCGATGACATCACAGGTATGCACACGACCCAGACGACCACACAACAGCCGAAGCTTAGCGCCAAAATTACTACAACTGCCGTGGGAGACATGTTTGGCATGCGTACATACGACCAGGCAGTGACCCTAGCCCGCACCCACCCCCCAACGCCCCAACCGCAATGATCTAGTTGGACTAGTAGGCCTGAAAAAAGTGCGGGTGTGCAGATTCCCAAGTTTCATTTCAGGACTGGATAACGATGGTCCTGCAGGGCAATGGAATGCGAGAAAATGCGTAACCGTTAGGTGTATACTCCCCACTTAAAGTTTGATGGCAATACTGGGAATACTTAAGGGCTGTTACCCAAAACTAAAATTCATGATTTGCTGAGGAAGAATCCGGTCCCTCAGTCCGTAAACATGGGGTCATTTTAGTCTTACAGTTGCTCAGTTTTTTTCGAAAAAAGCCTGCTACCATCAAATACATTTCTTTGGACGACCACTAAGCGAGCATTCGTGTCCTTTCGGTAAATTATTACCCGGGAGCGACATATAAGGGAGATAAGAGAAATCTGTACGACTTCGTCTTCTCATAGAAGTTGGACATGAGAACCGGGGGAAAAGAGGCCATGAGTTAGGAAGCAGTGAGAGTTAGGGTAGGGCTCGGCGGAGTGCATGCAGTTAAATGCTCCTTGGCCACAGTAGGCGTGGAGCTCGTACCAGGTTGTTCTGTGCGCTCAAGAACGGCCTTCGTAACTTGATGACAGTCGCCTCTGCTGCAGGCACTAACCTCCTAGCTTAGGGTAGTTCTATGGAGGCTGACAAATCACACGGAGGGCTTCGTTTTGGTCCGCGCGATGCGCAGAATCAACAGTATGTGCGAGAATGGCGTTGTTTGTGCTTTTAATTTTGTCTTCTCTCAGCCATGCCGGGAGGTGTTCTCATATTCTTTTGGTTAGGCGCCTACTCGTACGACCAATGTAACCCGCTCCACAGGAGCAAGAAGAGGAGTAGGTGCGCGTGGGTGAGGTCTGAGCTGGTAGTCTATTCTTACCTTCCCCGCGTAAGACGAACTCATGTCACTGGAAAGGTTTGTGAAACAGCCTAATCGAGGTGTCTTCTCAGGAGTCCACTCGTTGTGTTCCCTTGAAAAGGGACCTTTAGGAACAAAGTTTTCATTTCCGCCGTCAGTGCCATGGATTTGCGGGTCTATCTGTGATGTTCTTCGCAATAAATTTTTTGGGATATCCATTCTCGCGAAGCAGGTCCTGGATACTTCTCAGTCCCTCGTCGATGCCCCCTGCTGAGCAGATTCTTCTAGCCCTTTGCGCCAAACAATGGGCTAGAATGAGTTTCTGTTCAAGGAGTAGGAATCTACAAAAGTTTTGTACATAGCATAGACAAAGTTTTCTTTGGATAGGCGTCCCTTCAAACGCTATCATCAGATTTTCTGGTTCAAAGAACGTCTAAGAAAGGGAGCGAACCTGTCGCCTCCACCTCCACCGCAAACTTAATCGACGGACGTGCTTGATTTACAGCCTCTCAGAGGCCAATTATGTTAGTTTCTGTCGTGGCGACTTCAGACTTGTCATCAGCGTAGCGACCATGATGTCTTAGCCTATTGACATGGTCTTTATTGAAAATTTCTGCAGCACGGCAAGCCTTTTAAACCGACAGACGGATTTAGGAACGAGTATCCGCCCTTCTTTCTTGTCTAACCACGAATAATCGACATACGCCGATAAAAAAATCCTCCAAGCACACTCCAACTGATTTTGTTTTCCAAGGTAGGCAATGGGTAACCTGACGAGCCTGACCCGAACTCTGTCTAAGCAATGGGCAGTCAAGATGAAAAATGTCCTTATTAATTGTTTGAGACAAATGTCGCGCCAGGTTGCGCCATTCATCTTCGACGTTGTGGGCAACAAATATGATTTGCTCATTTGATTGCAATACATAAAGTTGTATCTGTATTTTGATAAGCAAATCTAATTTCTATTTCTCCCCGACTATGGGGCATTTGCCTGCGACTGTTTTCCACACGCACGTCTAACATCTAACGCAAAAGTCGGTCTCCAATCTGAAAAAATTGCATCTGTCTCGGTTTTAAAGCTGCCTAGTTTGTATTTCAAACCGTATTCTCGAATACAGTGCGCTGAAATAGAGATGGTTCCAGATTCCAACTCTGCTGCTGTATACACTTTGCCGATGTGGAAATTAAGAGTCGCCGCAACCTGCATACGAGTGCTTGCGAGTATAAGCATTGCTGTCTAAATAGCTAACCCTTATATGACGAGTACCGTCAGACAGTCGTTGAAAATGCAGTTGCGACATTCCTTGCCCCCTCAGACTGACGGTCGACAGCGACTGGAGATTACAGCCACCTTTTCTGGCTCGAATCGTCTGGAAGAATATAGGAAGTAAGTTCATTTTCCACGTTAAGTGACAGGCGGCGCCTTGACGCACAGGAATTGCTTAAAGTTAGATCTCCATAGATGGTGTTGAAAGCTAAGTTAGAATCTTTTGCGAAAATTCTCGCGTACTAGCATTAAAAAACAGATGAACCAATACCCCCGGCTCCAAAACCATGCCAGTCACTTAACACTCGCTGGCTCCTTACCTCCCAATCAATGTATAGCGCGCGCCGATGTTAATGGGACTGTAACTAACACTATAATATTCCTCTAAAAAATATAACCTAAATGGGTTGTAATTATGGCAAAGTATAATATGCTGCGCCGAATTCCGATAAGGCATCTGCATAACTATTTACACCTTCCTCGCATGCGAATGCAATTACTACTTATTTAGTCATAAATAGTTTGTTCGCCCACTTGTTTCCACTCATTAACTGCAAATTTTATCAATTCATACACCCTCTGACCACGGTCAGCATTTTTTTATCTTGAAGAGCTCCCTGCGTTCTGAAACCAGTTCGCTTTTCATACAATGTTGCAAGTTTGAGGCATCGTAGAATCCAAAAGAAGCTGAGCACATCTGGAACATCTGGCACTAAGAGAAAAGGAATACCATTTTGGATCCATCTACATAATTTTCCTACACAGTACTGTCTAATTTCTGTTAATACGACCATAATAATCAGACATAAATCTGGATAATAATTCTTTATCTTCGTTACTCTTTTTTCTTTATATTTTTTATAAACTCCTTCTCCTTTGGAGTGTTAATGAACTGGATGGGTGGAGACGCATTCTCTGCGACACTGAATCGCAAAGCTGCCTAGATTCTCGAGGGAGAGATCAACACGCCTTATCTTACCCGTGTCCTTATTCATGTCGATTCTCTTCTACATGATTTGCCCACTAATTTCTTACACTACGCAACGAGATGTGGCAAAAAAGGCGTAGCCTCTAATTCAACGAAATATACGCCTCCTACAAATTTGTGCTGGATTCTAAGGGCTATGAATCCGGTTCCTCCTGGCTAAGTGCTAAACCGAAAGCCCGCGACGTTTGGGACCCTATCTTTACCCCCCTCACAGTCTTCTCTTCAGATCAACTTGACGCTTGAACGAATGAAGCCAACTGTGCTTTGCGATCACCATCTTATTGGTTTTTATTTTCCCCTGTTGCACTACTTTGGCATATATTACCGAAGTGGGCTTGGGGCGAGTTAGTTGGTAATGCACAATAGCAAGCGCGTCTAACAAAGCACGGACATCGAAATCTAGGTAGCCAGTGAGACTATCTCGAATATAATTACCTCTAGTCTGTTAGCCTCTTTTCTACACAGAACCTGTTTTACTATTATTTTTCAAAGAAAAACAAAACATTTTAGGGTACAAATGAACATCGTTTCCCATTTTACTGATGTTTCATGTTAATATGTTTTTCAGATTAGACCTGCATGACAGGTATGCACTCATTTGTTTTGATCGGACATTAGTCCAAGTAAGAAAGTAGATGAAAGCAGACTTTACGTCTTGAAACTCACTTCCTTCTGCCTCCTTCAGGTGAATCAAAAGATTGTCCACACCCTTTCCAAGTAAGCAACAATGATTTCGCTTCTAAAAGCCCGTATATATGCCTTATTTATCTCAAAACAACGTGTTAAATCCAGCTGATAGACTTCTTACTGGAAACTTGTGAATAGTACGCGGGTGCCCCGCTAAAGTTGATGGATTATGGCTCAAGTATTCATGTCAAGTTTTGGACTGAGCGTGCAAAGTTACACTTTATATGATTCACTCCAAGTTGACGTATTAATTTCGGAGGAAACTAAAAATCTGAAATTTAAAAATTGGAGTATCGACTAGTAAGCACACGGGAACGCTGGAGGACGTACTGACGAGGCGAAGCTCTCGCGGCTTGGCCGTGCAGCGACAGAATGTCTGTAAGACACGTGCCCAGGCCTTCACCTAGTACCTCTCCTGTCACGTACGGCATATCATGCAACATAGGACAGGCTGTTGTTTTGTCCCGCTGGTAAAACTTACCATTTGGGGTGTATTATAGGTGCCGGATCCCTCCGTTGAATGATGCTAGGATAATTCATGCAGTAGTACAAGTACTGCAGAAGATTTCTGCAAGTAAAACAGACCGCAAGTTTTTATTGATTGCGTAAAGATTCTTACCATCAGGAAAACCATGCGTAAGACTCCTTTTTCTACTTTTATCTGATGTTATTTCGAAAAAGGATCGATATGGGATTTCACCCGCGAGATACAAGTCACAATGGGTTTTGAGTATGACTTGTGAAACCGATTTTCATTAAACTGATGGAAACTTTACCGCAGGTAATCTTTGTTAGAGCGTATTTCCTTCGATGACGAGAACTACGCTTCAGATTAGCCTACAAGTGCATCTTAATCTGTCACAGCCAGAAAACCGCTTTTATACGAGCAAACCAGGTTGCTACATCCCGTTGAGCGTCGCCTTAAGAGATTAAATTTCAAGAACCACAAACTAGGCACTAGCAACTAAGTGAAGATAACAAAAACACCCAAGTGTTTATTAACCGTCGACGAATTCGCCCAGACTTTCCGGTCCCCGTCTTTGAAAAAACCGCTTTATAGAAAGGGAATGTTACGCATATACTTGGGTTTTCCATATGAATCCCGATTTTTAACCTCCCAAGCGGTACCTTCGGACAAATTGTATTCTTGCACGATCTACTCCGGCCGACAAATCAGTCAACATCAAAGCTCGCTTTTCTGTGGAAGCATTTTGTTTTTCAGAAGACCCTTGCCTAACTCTATAGTTCTTTATTATTTCTATAAAAGAATTAAATTTAACCCACAGATTGGTAGCAATATTTTCCGATCGCTACCGCCCGAACATCATTTTCCTACTTCTTTTTCGCATCCATCTTCATAGACTGTATTCCCGGGTTTCGAAAAAACTATTGCGTTAAGACTTATTATTTTAATTGGCCCTTTTCCCCACGGCATGGTGGTCTCTGAATAGTTTGCGACCGTTCAGGTATTTCTCGATAGCTAGTGGTTCTGCCAGGAGGGCGGATACGAGTACAGGTAGTAAAAGAGGAAGAAGGAGGATTGGGACCGGCGATGATGGCAGTGCAAGCATAATTCACAGATGAACTGGAGGGAGATAAATGCTAGCCCCTGATGCTTCATGTGGCCGAAGAGTGCGAGGGCGCAGAAGGCACGGATATCAATTTTCGCCCCTCGTAAATGTAATAGATTCACCAGCGTGGCTTGTGCATCCACTGCTATGACAGCCACGGTCATTTTGAACAAAGGCAGCTGTTGTGTTCCCTTAAAAACCCGCACAGATTAGGGTTCTGCTGTTCAATGGCGACCGCCTCCGCAGTAAAGACGCTCTAACATCTAGAAGATGCCTTTTCGGGCATTTCAGTAGCCATAAGTAACTTTGGTCGCACCATTATTGTCCTAAATACAGCATGCAGTGTGTGAATCATCTGCTTCTCTGCTCCAGTACGTTGTTACAAGCTGCACATTACATATCCCCCCCATTCCATGAACACGTTAGGCACTGGTGCATGTAGGATTACAGTGACTCAAGAATAAGCCATCGAATACATATGGGTAGCACGTCTGTTTTGCGGATTTGAGACGGCAATTCAAAAGGACTATGGTTACTCCTTGTTACTGCAGGCGAGAAAAGATCGATTATATCACTCGATTTCACCCAATGTGTGAGTTTTTTCGTTTTGTAAAATATATGAATATCTAAGGATTGATTTGGAAGTTAAAAGAATGTAAAACGAGCCTGTTTCAAACATGACCAAATGGTGCAACTATCGTGTTAGATCCTGTTCAGAGGTTGTGGAAACTATCCAAATGTGGCACCTGTAAGTCATATTCTTTTAATGCACAGGATAAATATGTGGAGACTAAAATTCTTTTTCCTTCAATGAAGAAGAAGAACGGTCGAGTACCGGAAAACTGGATTAATTTCATAAACTGAATGTAGGCCATGATGTATTTTTTGCCGACTACTTCTGGTCTGAAACACGCTGCTTATTTAAACCGGTACCAATTATTCGGTGTGATTATGTGGCCCTCAGTTGAGTTAAAAATTTAACTTGCCTAGCAAGCTTCTTAGCAGCTTCCCAGAAAAATTAAAACCCCTCGTTGGGACAGCTGGGGAATACTGATGAGCGCCACGAAGTTCTTCCGGCGAATATTTTGAGCACCGACAAAACACGTACTGTAACGAACGGGAATACTGTGAATTTAATTTTGACTTATTTCGCATTGTATTCTCTGTCAGCGAAAGCCACGGTATTTCGCGTACAACAACACGGTGCGGTTCGATTGTTTGCTTGAACACAATGCAAACATAAAATCACTGCGTGTTCAGACTGCGCCACCCAAACGGGCCGCGTGGTAGATGCGCTGGACTACCGCGGGACCATATCGGATTCTGGCAGGCGTTATCGGATTTGCGCAACATAACAAATGCAACACTTCGGGGCGCGATGACAGACCCAGTCACCGGCTGACGTCACGCACATTGAGACTCCTGTAGCCCCTCCATTTTTGTTGTCGGTTAAAATCCTGGCAATTTGCTGTGTGGACCAGGGGGTGTGGAGTGGAGCGCCATGGTGCGGGCTCGACTATGCCACCCACCTGCGCCCTACTCCGCCTGCGATTTTCTTGACTCTGTCATGACAGCGGGACCAGGTGGGGAGTGAGGAGAGAGTGCGGTATATGTTGCACAAGCCCAATATTATTATAAACTAATTCATGCGTAAGTCACCGTCCCTGCTTCACCTTGTTGTGGAGCACACGGTGGACATCGTCAGCAATGACAATCGAACTATCGCATGTTCAAACTGCAAATGACTTCTTCATTCAATTTTTACGAAACCATTGGACATATCGAACTCCTTAAGTTGCACTCGGATGACTCAGCATGTACCAACCGCATTACAAGGAAATATTAAAATATGACTAAGGAGAATTGGACTGCCGTATTTGAGCACAAAAGTAGACCGTTTAACGGGATGGACGGTTGTACTAATACAAATCTTGTGCTTCCGATGCCGCGCTGCGTCACATTTTGTCCCTCCCCCAAACCTGCTTCCTTTCCTCGATGTTTCGCGTTAAGCAGATTATCCAGCGACGTGAAAAGTCCACTCTGCCTGACTCCTCTTTAACCGTCCCATTAACTAGATCGATTGAACGAGCGACCGCTCGTCAGACGACGACTCGAAAGACCGGGATAGGCGACAAGGCAGTACTTTCGTCATAAGCCCGAAATACCTTAGCGAGAAAAAATTGTTTGGAGGTCTGACTGAATCTCCTATTGCTCACCATTTTTTCTAGAGTAGATTAACGCAATTGCCTGGCTGTGGTTAACGCTTTACAGTGTGCTATGCATCACTCACTCGTCCAATGTTTATGAAATGAATTCGGTTTTGGCCCTTTCGAAATTTTGTCTGGTCTGTTGCTGCTTAATGCTTCGCAGCAAAAACAATAACCAATTACGACCAGTGATGGATTTCAAATGCATAAATTTTACAGTGCGCATTAAATTTTAAGGGAAACATCTGTATATGAACGGGATCTATACAAGGATTAGGCAACCGGGAAAATGCGACAGGAGTTGCAGTTACTAGCTTCAAAGGCCTTTATCTGAATAATTCCAGCTTCCATTCCACTTGTCTGTGTTTTTAATGAAGAAAAACATATTAATATATCACTGAACAATTGAGCCATGTTTAAATCCAGTTCGCTCTCTACAGGGTAACTACAGAGTCCGCAAATGGAGATTCTGCCCTACTGATCCTTACTCTTTACGAAAGATGGATGCGGCAAGCAAGTACTATTGAGTGAAAGAGAGGTTCGACGGGTTTGCCTTTGGTAAGGGAAGTCCTAAAGGTGCACAGAAGTAGCAAATAATATCCAGTTATTCAGACTTTATGAATATTCTGCAATGTGTTTTGCTGTCATTCAGAAAAGGTGAGAGCAAACTCCAACGGGGATGAGGATGGGGTTAAACAGCACTATTTCGGACTTATTTGACTTTCATTCTGACAATCGTAACCCTGACCTCCGTCTTGGACCAGAAACAAATTAGCATGCGCACACGCAGCGCAGATGCCCCACAGACTGTGGTCGTCATGAGTCGCAGTTGCTTCGTCGAACCGGAGTGCAGCAGCGAACGGATATGTGTACTCTACTCTCCTAAACTCTCTTCCACAAAGTACCATTCTAATTCGACTGGACACAAGAATATAGGCCAGCCGCATTCCAGTAGGGCTTAAAGCTGAAGTTTAGATTACCATTAGGGTTATGGGTAGTGTTAGAAAGGCTGGATTTGTGTTTGAGAGGAGTAGTATTGGAGTTGGAGTTAGGGATAAGAAAGTTAGGACTTGGGAAAAGAAACCTCTCTGAATTTAGCTCGAAGCCACCCATATGCGACCTTTAATGCATTAAATCTCAAATGCGTTTTCTTCGTTTCATATATTTAAGAACACAACGTTGGTCTCCCAACGGGTCCCTTCTACCACAATTTAGGCGTTACATTTGATTATAAGCCATAATTCAGGGTTCACCTGCGTCTCATCGCCTGGCGTCGTCTGTCGCCGCCGATTCCGTATTAATGTATAAGACAATAGGCGCACATCAATCCATTTTTTTGGAAGTAAGCGTTGCACTGATTACGAAATGACAACCGTCTGTCGGGCTACACCCGACCAAGATATAAGGCCTTACACTATCACGTTTTAGCCGAATTCAGACTCATGACCTCTGCCATCCATTTGCGTTTGGTTCTGTATGCATCCAAGAAAACAGAAGCCCATGTTTATAATGCTCCATTCAGGTTTGGGAGATGCATAATCTCACAGGCTTTCAGAAAACCCGCTCGGATATTTTCACTTGCTTGTGTTTCACACATATCCTATGACGTGTGGTGTGCGACCTAGCCCCGCCGATATGTCATCAGGTCAGTTCTGCTGCCCAAGAAACCAGACCAGATTTACGCCAGCCAGTATTATAACTGTCTCGACGTCTATTCGACCTTGCTTAAATGCTACTCAGAAGGAAGAATACTCTATACGATGACTGTTAAAATCCTAATGTAAGAAAGGGCGCGAGTAAACTTTCGAAACTTTGAGCAGCCAGAAGTAATAGTATTTCCCTGGAAGAACTCTTAAAGCTTAAGTTGCAGCGGAATAAAGCAGAAAGACCTAGTAAACAGGCCAGAAACTGGCGCACGTCAGAGAGAGGGCGCAGGGGTTAACAGTTGCGTGCCAACTTCTGTCCCATTGGGAGGGAGTGTGGCGGTGGGCTTTCCGGGGTCTCGACGCCGAGAGGAGTAATGCATAGTCATTGCTCGAACCTGAGCTGTGTTGAGAAATATTATTGCCGTCCGGTGGGCCAAATTCAGGCATTCTTGATGGCTGAGTACCTCCGTATGACGGCATCCTGATCGACGCTTGAGAGCAGGGAAGGAGCGCTTGTTAGGAGAATGGCACTCACTACCAGAGTGATCACGGTGAAAAATACTAACATCAGTCGATCCATCACAGAAGCAATATACTTCCACTCTTGCACTATCTGAAATCGAGATTTAATGTGGGTCGGTATAAAGTCGAAAAGCATGGACGAAGTAATATAAATATTGGATAGTGAAATAAAACAGATGACCGCCGTGATCCAAGACATTTCGCTTCAAGGGAAATTATTGACATAGAACATTTTAATATCGCCTATCTGGTGTGGCTCTTTCTGGTCCACTGGCAGCCTTAAAGATCCCCGAAGCAAATAAACCTACCCAGAGCATGATTTTAACCTCAGCGGTTGAGTTGATTAACGTACGGAAAGAAATATGATTTAAGTACTTCAGAATTTAGACTAGTATAAGACGCCATGTTTTAGGCAGCGCATAAAAACGTAACCAGACTACCGAAAAGCATCATTGATTCTAACCGACTTTACTTTAGCAGTTTATCAACAACGCGCGTGTAATCATTCATTTCCGCGAACAGTCTAGTTGCATGTCGTCATCTTTATTTACTTCGAAAAAGTCGTGAACAATTCCAGGTAACCCCAGTCCGTGGAGTTCACAAATGGACGATGACGGAGTTCATTATCGCATTTTTGTTTACTTCTGTTCTGGAAAGTGATTTAACAGCAAAACCCGAAAAAAGGGGACGACTTGAGTAGTCGACATTGGTCAACGCATTCCGCTGGACTCTGCGTCAAGAAAACGAGAGATTTGAAACTGGTATATTATTCGCTGAGCGCACGAGTCGAACGCTCACTTATCTGAACTATGAACCCACCTCCAGAATATTCACAATGGTAGAGGGACGCTCGCCGATCGTGTTACGGAACTCACTCGTTCCGTTGTGCCTTGGGGCTCTCTCTTGAGCCCAACCAGCAGCCGTAAAGCGGCGTGTGAAATAGACAGAGTAGCATTACCTACAAAGACAACGGAGACTGGAATGATCATTTCTGGCTCATTAGCCGTCGTCAGCCAGTCATGCCTCACCTCGAGATGTGCGACAGGTGGGGCTCGATCCTGCGACCTGTTCGCTAGGAACCCAACACCCCCAATCACTGAGCCACAGCCACAATGGGTGACGTTCGGGTATCCCTCCTGACTGTAGAATGGGATAAGGATAATCTCTTTGGAGTTCTAGTTGAGCCATTAATGGCTGTTCTAGTCCCGCTTGTATTTGTCTGGTAACACGTTTGAATTACGATCTTAGGAAGATGCAGTCACCGAGTCTCTCACGGGTGTGCTCGTCCCGTTGTTTTTTGAAGTTCAGGCAAGAGGTTGTCATAGATTGCCACCAGTGATATCTATGCAGAGAGGGGATACCGATAAAGACGAATTAGCCTGAGATGGCCATTTCTGACTTTTTGGCTGTTGATTACTCCTCACCGCGCTCTCCAACGAAGCTCAACGCGAAAGTGAATGATTATTATTCTTTTTCACAATCTAGAAGGACCGATGAGTGCCACTCAGAGGTGACTTTATGAATTAGAATCAGATTTTACGAATCTAGTAAACAGGAAGCAGCGAAGAAATGAAACAATCAGGGCCGTCGTTTATTGCCACTGTCGACGGCGAAACGGAATTCCGGATCATCCCCGGAGTCGGCATTGACAACCTACGCACCAGGTTGAATGCTGCATATAATAAGAGCGGCGCGCAGGAATCTTCCATGTCTGAAGATGGATAGACGAAATCGCTACTCAGAACGGCAAACGCATAATAATTCTTTCTCTCTTTGAACGCATCCTGTTCTTTTGAATGGAGTATGGGTTCGCGTTCTGCCTGCTGCGCCTTGGAATATTCGACGTACCGTAAGAATTGGCTTATTATGATCCGGTTATGCGACAGAGGAATATAAACACCCGTAATGCAGACGGCCTTGGGCTAAATTCCAGGGAGCGTACTTATTTTTGTGCCCTGACCCTAACGACAACACTAACATTAACACGAATCATAACTCTAAGCTTCACCGCAATCCTAACTTAATCTCATTCCTAACCCAAACTTCCCTGTAATTTGGCGCAAGGTCGCGTGCATTACGGGGAGTCCCTATTCGATTGCCCTACAGATTTAATCTGGTAGCATAGCCTAACACACGCGTCCATTCTTCCTTGGTGCACCCGCACAAGCGGTCTCATAACGCGGAATAACTGCTGATCGAAGAGCAAAGCTGACAATTAGAAGGGGGACTGCAATGCTAATTTGCGGCTTGCTGGACATTGCTAGCCCTTCGTACCCCAATCACAGGCTGGAAAGAACCTAAATACAGCTGGTAACCGAGCACGACGTCCCTTCAAGTGGGGCTTATATCACATTCGGCAAAATAGTCCAGTTGGATACAAATAATTCGATGTGAGTCTAGACGAAGCTTGTGGTGTTATCTCGGACTTCCCATTCTTCTCGCTGTCTGCCTAACTCCGGTCACATTTGAAGTATTCAACCCTCTTAAGTTTTTGCATAGAATAACACTTGGTTTAAATCTTCACTGGTGCTAGATGGTTAATTGGAACATTCAATTTTTGGTTATAAATTTCATTAGAGGAAAAATTCTACTCCTTAATGCGCAATTATTGCGGATTCAGTATACTTGTTTCTTTGCGTACAAAGGGTAAAACCGACTTGCCGCGAACTTACTGTGCGATATTCACAGTCTGCATCCAGAGTTTTTGAAATATAGTTGATGGCTGCCAATCCTATCTGAACATGGCTCATTTCCATTTTCAACGGTATTTCTTCAGCATAAGGGACCCGCGAATGCCTACCGTGTAGGCTTTCCCCTCGTGGAATGTTGGAGGAGCCAGTAAACGGGTTATTTATCCCTACGTCGGGCTGTTTTACGGTAGTTCTCCGCAGTTTCCTTACAGACTGCGAGAAGGATAAAGCTCCATCCTGAACCCAAGGTTGTTTATTCCAGTGATAGTCTCTTGAATAAGATCCGTTTAGCAATAATCGCGAAGGCTTCGAAAAGACTCGACTGTTTTTGGAGGAGGAATCAAGATTTGCCTTCAGGCCTCTTTGTCCAATCCTTCGCGGTGACTCATCCAAAGGAACAATTTCAACCTGCTCCCGTTTATCCCCACAGGCGTCTGCTGGGAAATGGGATAGACGTATGGTGTTTTGCGGCCTGCTTTTAATTTCCTTTGCCGCAGTGTTGCTTTGACTCGGAAGAGGAATTAGTAGGCTGTTTCCTGTTTTAACCTCTGTGTTACTTCTCGTATGCATGTTGTCGTATTCCAACATTCTGGGATCTTTCTGCATCCTGGCATATGCATCTAAGAGGTCTCCACTACTGCATACACTGCTACCACCGCTATCCGAGATCGCCGATATGGCATTACTGTTGCTACAGCATTTGTCACTGTTCATCTGCACACTCACAGCATACTCATAGTCTTCCTCATTCTCCGTTTCAGAGGACTCATAATCAGATGCCGTCAAACAGGATGATTTCAAGTTCTCATAGGAATGTGACTCATGCGAGTCCGAGGTAGCTGAAGGCAGCAATTCGAATTCCATAGTATGCGCTGACGACTTCCCAGATTTGCCTGTAGTGCAGAAACTGCTGTCTCCTGAGCGATAGGGCGTTGGTATCAGCTTTGAACAAGCATCGTGCTGAGACAATTCTGCCAGATGCGGGTTGGATGGAATCTTAGGAGTTATCTCAAAACCACCACAGCTGCTACTGCCGCTACTACTGATAACCTCACTGGCGCAGGGGTTGCTAATCATCGCATCGCTTTCAGAACTAGAGAAAAGAAAGGGAACAAGGCCAGGCTCCAGAAAGGACTGTTCGAAAGCATCATCATTGTTCTGAATGCTGGCGGTTTCAGCAATGGAGACGACGGAGTTGGATCCTGCCCTCAGTTGGGCTTTGAGGGGGACCGTTGCGTCTAGGCAAGGGTACTGCCGCATAAAACTGCTGTCACAGACACGACCAGTGGACGGGTTTTTGTGAATGACATTCTCAGTGTGATGGTTGCAGTCCTCGAAGGAGGCACGCAGAGGCTGGAGCGGTTTCATGAGCAGCAGTCTTGGCAGGATCCGCAAGAAGACAATACGGGCCCATCGCGGCATAGTGTGCGTCCGGGGAGTTCGATAATTCCAATTGACGATGACCACGGAGAGGAAGACGGCAAAGACATCGAAAAGGAACGTGAACAGGAGATAGCGTGAAATGAGCGGTATGGAAGTAGAGGTAGGAGGGAGAATTTTGCCGACCAGGATGAGGAAGACAATCAACGCAACCACAATGCTGATTGATAGTGTGATCTTCTCGCCGGCATCAGAGGGCAGGTAGAAGACGCAAATGCTCAGAAGAGAGATCATGACGCAGGGCAAAATGAGGTTAACTGTGTAGAACAGGGTTTTCCGACGCAGTTTGATAGTGTAGATAATGTAGGTAGCGTTTTTGCCGCTGTTGGATGTGTTAACGATCCTTCCAGGAACGTCTACCAAGTCCCAGGTGCCACTTTTCCAGTAGTCGGAGAGATCCACAAAATCTTGGTCTGAATACCAACCCAGTGTCACCTTTAGGATGGAAGAAGATGAAACTTTTCTTAACAACTGAGAAATGAATGTGTAAAGTAGCCCAATTACTAGTAAATGATATGATACCTCACGATTACATTTACGCATTTGAGGGTCAAGTCGATTGTTTCTGCCAAAAGTGAAGGCATCGGACTAGCCTGGACGCATTTAAACAGCTGGTTAGGAGGAGCACGTGGTCTGCATAGTGGTCATTACGTAAGTAGACACAAACACAAGTTGCAGTCTATGAGCTAAACATGGGCATTCTTCTCATGAACATCGCCGATCGTCAGTATATCTTGGCATTTTCCGTCACGAATAGTTCACTCATGATATTTTATTATCGCCTGTCGAACCAAGAGGCAAAGGGCAAAAGTGTGGCTAGATTAGTGCCCGAGATATCGCTTCGCTCAGCTCATTCTATAGACTATTATACTTCTGTACATTTATCCGAAAAGTGATTTTTATTGTTAGAGGTGGAATCTGGTGACATTTTCACTAGTATGATTATATATATTTTATTTTTGCCCAAAGCAGCATTCGGAGATCACTATATTTTAGTGCAGAATTCGCAAGCTCGAAGGTACAAATGTCGAAAAAGATGCATAAAATGGGATTGAAAAGACTTAAGACAGCTTTCCTGCTGTTTATCCAAGTAAGAAAGTTGACACACGTCTCTAAATAATTGTAGAATAAACATTCACTCAGGATTAAGTAACTGGGCTAGATTTTAAAGTGAAAATAATTAAGATAAATAAATTTAAACGCATAATTAGGGAGAATCAGAAATATCGTAGAATAACGCACGGAAAATCTACTCATAATTAACATTTAGATTTCATTTTTTTACCGCGGTCGTGCCAAAAATAACGTTTAATGAGCAACATTATCCAGTTTTCTTTATTATTGGAAGTGATGATTGGTTCTGATGGAGCAATATGTAGTGAACACGGAGGATGAGATAAGACTTCCCAACGAAGTAGTTATATAGTTTCCTTCATCCGTTATGCAACATGCAGCCTAACGTTGTCCTGTTTTAAAATCAGTCCATCAGGTAGTCCATTGCTTTTTGGCCTTTTTGTCCTGTGCCCGACTCAGATTGATTAATCGTTGTTGGTGTCACTCACCAGTAACATTTTCAGACGACTTCAGCAACTCCTCCTCCACCACCACCACCACCACCACTCTTTTTGGTCGAACCGAATACACAGTATAGTCCTGCTTACATTAATATTCTGCGTTACAGCTGATGTTGATAGTCAGTCAGACGTCTTCCGGGGTTTTGGGTTTTAATTATCGTTCCATATTAGTTTTAGCCACCCGTCGCGATCTGATGAAAAATGGGCGTTCTGTGAGCAATATTTCACACTGGGTTTTACGCTCTTCTCATTGTCTTTCAGCCAGTTCCAGCGGCACTCCACTTTCTTGTTTTTTTTATCATTCTCACTGAATTTAAACGTTTGCCAACGGTAGACCTATCGATTTCTTATACTTCTAGCATATGTTGGAAAGGTTGAACTATGTCGTGACCAAATAGCGTCTCTAAATTGTTATTTTCAAATTTTTCCTGCTGTCCTGAACTCTTCTTATTTTATACGTCAAAATTCTCGTTCTTAAAGCATCCTGCATGTTAGTTCAAAGAGAACATGTTTACTGTACCCTTTTTGAATTAAACGATGACTTTTAGCAACACATTTTAAATGAGAACAGGAAATCAGTGTTTCCCGCTAATGTTTCATTTTGGAATAGAATTTCCCGTTTTCCCACCATAAATGACATTAATGTCAACGCTTCAACCAAATTCCATAAAATAAATAAAAGGACTTCGTTCGAATACTTTACGTTATATGTACTGATATTTCATTACTGAAAGCAGTATCTGGTATAACATTTAAATCAAACGGTACAGATTAGATCCGCTACCTAAATATCACTGTCATAATGTTCTACTTTGGGCGAAAAAATGCCCTTTTCAACATCCTAACCGTTATGTCTCGTTACACATAAATCGTAGTGCTCAGTCTTAGTTCCAAAAGAAATTCCAATGATCGACGGCTAGGAATCAGTTTTTGAGGACAAAAATTGACGAAGCCCCCAGTCTTTGCTATTTTCGATCAAGTCCAGAATCATAAATTGCCCATGTGTATCAGCTTGTGAATATCGTTCCGGATTGGGATGTCTTCTCTCTATTTCACTATAATTCCGGGTCCGGATTTCATGAAGACTGTTGACCCATTCGTTTGCAAACACTGAATAATTCTCAGTACTTTCTAGTACGCACGCACTTGCTTCCTAACGAACTACAGTGGCCCAGAGTGACCCCTTTAGATGACCGCAGATCATTCGGAAATCTCTTGACGACAAAACAAAACGCCTACGAATAAGTGCCACAAATGTCAAATACCAGTCCCAAAGAGCTGAGCTACGGCATGTAGAGACGTTCCATTAGTCCGTGTCTAGTCTTATTACGTGTATTTCTTTTCATTTGCAATTCTTTCAATGACCTGCACGTCAAAGTTCCACTCCTCTTTGGCATTTGGCATCTTCTTAGCTAAATGTCTGTGCTCGACGGTGTGCGTACCCACGTCGCTAATGGTTTTACTGACGCATTGTCTAGGCATATTAACCCGTTTATCGGTTAGCCTTTTTGACAAGTCCACCTAGCTCCTAGCGTTTTCAGGTTCGCGTTGCAAAACAGGAGAAGGGATGGAATGTCCAGGAGGCTTTCTTACATCTAAGCAGGAACGTTTTTGTCGGAAAATGTCCTCGAGTCTTGCTTGGTTCACCCTTTTTATCCTTCCCGCTCATCTGTCCCTTCAAAGTCGCGCTTGTATTCCGTACGGTTTTTATAATAGGGAGTGGAAACACAATGTCAGCGGCATTTTAGTAGCTTTCTATTCGAATTATACGTTCTTCAAATACCCCAGGCTATTCTGGAAAACTGGAGCTATCAAGATCCACATGCTTTTTCCGACAACGTGCCATTTCATTGCCCTGTGGAAAAGTGTGATAAAATTTAATTTAGAAATTCAAATGATCTGAAGTGTTAGGCGGCCCTTGTCTTTGGATTACAGAGCTGAATCATTGTTAGGTGACTCAATCTAGGGACACAGTACCGCTGTACCCTCGAGAATTAACTACAAGGCATGTTGCGATGGTGGAGACCGGGCGAGCACAGGACAGCACGGAGAGTAGAGCCAACCTCATAAAGCTAAACACGCCTTGATGAAGGAGACCGTATTGTTAGAATTTAAGGGGAATACATTGCAGGTCGATGCAGATCGAAGACAGTATGACACACTGACGACACAAGCGAAGATGTGAGTTCCAGGAAGCTGGGGGTCGTATATGATGCGATACCCGCTTGTCAATGCGTACCCAAGATGGAAATTGTTGTGATTCTTGGCGTGACGATTAATCGGCGATTTGGTTCGTTATCACTGGAACAGTTAGTCAGCCACGCCCTCTCCGCGAGGCTAATTATTTTGCGCAGGCCAAATTGCAGCGCCCACTATGGAGGAAGGGGGTCGTTTGCTGCTATTGACTAATGGTCGGCGAATTATCACTCAAGCAGCTCACGGCTTACGCGGTTTTCACATCTCTCGGGAAATTCGGTTTCGTCTGACTGGAAGGTGGGGCTCAGTCCAGTCAAATGAGCCGGAATCTGGGAGCTAGCATTCTTTATCCTCACTGCTGCTGTATAGTAGGTGGGCTAACTCGTGAAATGTCAACCAAAATTCTCAAATGCGTTTTCATTTCGAAAAGATAAATTAAGTAGGGTTGTAAAACTGATCATCATGAAGCATAATTTTATAATAATCCAGTTACCCCGGGATGCCGGCTTTTGAAAGAACTTCTTTTCGGCTACATGCAAAACATATGCTCTGTAAAAAATGGCTGCTTAAGTAGCATGCCTTTTTTCATCGATTTTCGATGCCCCTAAAATCCAGTTATATTTCATGGAAATCATGTATACAAGTATTCATTCTCTTACTCATTCGGTAGAAAATTACGTCTTCTTCCAATTTTATACTCAACGAAAAGGAAGAATACGGTTTTCAAAACGTTTCCAAATGTGAGATTCTTTAATACCGGGAAACGGCCGTTCATAAAACGTCATGTTTCTGCATTTACGAATGTGGCTTGTAAAGTTAACAAAATGGCTTAAATCCTCTGCTAAATTTTTGAACCCTATATGATCTCCTCCTAACACCGTAGAAAAATGTATAGTTTTCCGTACGCGGAAAATATACGGCTTGTAGTTTTGGGACCCTGAATGCAAGTGTAACAGCAGATCGGGTTTCAAATTATTCGGGTATTGGAGAACTCTTTGAAAATCTAATTCTTCCATTTCGTTGAATATCGAATTGAAAGAAAACGTAATTTACTACTGAATGAGTAAAAGAATGAATACCTGTTTTCCATGAACTATAACTGCATGCTGCTTAGGTAGTCATTTTATACAGAGTATAGTTTCTGCATTGCAGCTCATCCGAAGGCCGGAATCCCGGGGTAACTGGATTATTATAGAATTATGCTGCAAGAGGATTGATTTTACAACCCTACTTAATGAATATTCTCGGAACGAAAACGTATTTCGGAATTTCGGTTGACATTTCACGAGGTAGCCCAACTACTGTTTTTTCGGCCATTCGCGTTTAGAATAACCTTCCAGTTTCCTCGATGTAATCGCTTTGTCCACAACTGCACCAGATCCGGTATAAGACCTCGGGTGTCTCTTGCCGTGACAGTAGATTTCTCGTTCTCATGACCTGGCGCCTGATGGTTGCCTCCGGTTTGTGGGCAACTTCAACTCCCAGTGGTGTGAGAGGCGAGTAATATCAGAAGTATAGCTTCTATATACCAATTCAACAAAGCGGTATATTAACCTCCTCCCGAGTTACAGGATTCTACTTTATTATCTGCAAACAGGCCAAGATAAGGCAACCACAGTCCATTTGCTAATATCGGCCAGAAACAGTAATATAACGAACTCGGCGACAGCGACGCAGGTGAACCATTGGACCAAACTATCATCACAGAATTTCAACTCTCCCATCTCCAAGTACTGACTGACATAGCAAGCAGCTACCAAAAAGGCCGAGACAATAAAATGAAAGAAAAAACAAGTAGCTTCGGGCCGACTAACTTGGCAAAGGATCTGTGGGTGACTAAAACGCAGGGTCTTACTTGCGATGCATCATAAGTCCAGCTGCCAAACTTCATTTCGCATTCTTGTTCGTCAAACGGAAAATATTCTACATCAATTGTGCAGGAACTCTCGTAGACGGCGGGAGGCATCCAAAGGATTGAACCATCATAATGAACAAGCACATTAGGCTGCCACATAACTTCATAATTTCCATCAGCGCTGAAACAAGTGGATGTCATGGAAAATAATGAAGGCATATACGAAGACAGTACAGAGTTTGGAAACAGAGGGAAATTAATTCACTTGGTTAAAGTGTACATACTAGTCCTTTTTTAATCCTTACTGCCTCGACTATAACTAACGAGCCTTGGGAGCCCGTGAGACTGAGTCAGAATCGCAGTAATCTTTCGCAAATGTTCCGTAATTTTTAAATTCAAATCTTTGCTCCTTATTTTGCTGTGTTTGCTATATCTCCTGTAGTATACTCTACAGTAGCGGAACCCACCGTATTATGCCGACAACGCAAGTGTTTTATGTGCGTAGTTTAAACAAGTAAAGGCTTTCCATGTAAAGCTTCCGGAAAGTTTTTTACAACAGAGAACGTTTTATGATGCTTGCTGATAATTAAGTACTGAAGGTAAAGAAAAATAGCTTTCTTTAACAATTCCCGTTTTAATGCTTATTTGTCTTTGTGCAGAAACGTCTGATAAGAAACCCAGCCTGCTATTCTGTTCCCTGTGATTTTTATGCTTTTCGTGTAATTCAAACCGTTTAAAAACCAAATAACGACCAGTTAATTAGTGTGCCATCATCATGGCAGAAGTATCTCTGCTAAATACTCTATATGGTTATAATTTCAGTCATCTAAGTAAATGTTTCCCTCCACCTTAAAACTTATTTTGAATGTAAACTTTGCCCAGCAGTAAAACTCTCTAAATTAGAGAAATATGCCTTAGTTCCTTTATTTTGAAAAAGCTGTTAATGTGGCCTTGAGACGACCGAAAAGGACAGTATTCAATGATCAAATAAACAAAATTTCATCTTAGTTTAATGTCTACTTCAACCATATAACCTTGCCTAATGACTGCTACCTTTCTCCGGCATTGCAGCCTGAACGTACTAATGTGAAGACCATTATTTAATAGGCCATTAATCAGCAAACCAAAAAAATTTGCGGGCACTTTCCCCGTACGAAAGAAGTTGGGCGACGGGTAGAAAAGTACGTGCGCATCTTTTTTGGCCATAGACGCTAAATAATTAACTGGAATTCAGTTGGGCATTTAACCGTCAGTAAATTTTAATGAGCTTTTAATGTCTTCGTAGAGGCTTTCAGAAACTCCGTTTGGTGGCTTTCACTGAATCGTTTAAGAACGAAGGCGGGGGATGCGCGCGGTTGAACTATGAACTCATGTCCTTACTAGGATACCATCTATAATGGTTGATATGAATCCATTAAGTATGGAATACTTCAAATTTTTCGGGCAAAAACCATTATAGAACTTCAACTTTTAAATAAGGACGCGTCAGCGGGCATTTGCCATTGCATCAGATGAACGTGCATTTTTAAAACTACTTTTGAAGTCCATTTACGCACATTCACTTTGTTTTACACTTTAAAAATACAGCAATGAAAGCGAAAGATGAGCAGTGTATTTTAATCATTCTCTAGCTAACGTTTCCTGGGAGCACGCAAGTAAAAACTCCGTGTCTCCGAGAAGGCCAGCCATCAGCGTTCACATGCCTCGAATTCACCGGCTACTGCAAGTACGAGTGAAGGATTCGCGCGAACTTGCGATTAATTTTTCGAAAGTCCGACGCAAGAGTTATCTAGAGAGGGTCAGTCTGTAGGAAATAATTTGAATGTCACAAAAACAGATCGTTCAATGCAAACTTTCCGCAGGAAGGGCAGATGGTGATTCCACAGTTAGCAGCAACCACAGAACGATTGTCCGAGCACATATCTGTAGTAACCAGACAATTCTGATGCGTATTACCTTTCGTTAGCATCGTATTGTACTACGCCAGTCGCCACACCGGCGGTCGTTGTCAGTACTCATTTGAATCGAACATGCTGTCAGCATAAAATGTAAGCACAAGAGTTGTAACTATTTTGCAAACCTTTCCAGCCGGTAATAGTCGTGCTTTTTGTAACTGTAGGCCATACATCGGGAAAATGTTGTCCGTTGAATTCCGAAGAGGAAAATTAAAGTGGGTTTCTCACGACCATCTAGAAGCTCCGATCACTTGTACATGCAAGTCGTGTGATGATACGCGCCAACATTGTTAGGAATGCCGTGCGGCCTTTAAATATTGGTGGCTTGTTAATGTGCTGTAGTGCTTTTTCATGAAGACCACCGAACTTTTGGGTGGTTTCTTAAGGCTAAAACGGGTTTTTCGAAAAATATTTTCGACAGGTCGCGAGTTCGAGGCTCGGGTGTTCCACACTTCGGGCTTGGGTATGGCTGGCTGACGACGGCTAATAAGCCAGAAATAGCCATTCCAGTCTTCCTTGTCTTTGTCAGTAATGCTATTCTGCCTATGTATCATGCGCCGCTGTGCGGCAGCTGGTTGGGCTCGAGAGAGAGCCCTTAAAGCACAACGGAACGAGTGAGTTCCGTATGAACGATCGGTGAGCGCCCCCTACCATTTTCGAATTTGCAAATTTTAAAGGCTTAAATATCGAAATAGTAACTGACCTTAGCGGTGTTACGACTGACAAAGAAAAGCATCAAGCCATAATTCGAAAACGGAGTTTTTGTCTCAATAAATTCTCGAAAAAAAACGAAGGACGTCTTTTTGATCTCCTTGGAAATCATTGCGCGAAATTCGACCAGATCCTTGGAAACAAGGCTTCCGGGCTCAGTCCAAAAGTTGATATGATAGTCGGACCGAAATCCATCAGCCGCTGCGGAATGACCGCGTAATATTTACGTTGCAGTAGCCAGTGTATTTCAACTCATGTCAACCTTCGGGCCGAGCCTGAAATCTTTGTTTTGAAGGATCGGTTCGAAGTTCGCACAGAACATTCCGAGAAAATTAAAATACAGCAGCATTGAAAATGTGGTTTATATGTCGTAAAGCACATGGGAAGGGCTGGAGGAACCACTGATGAGCCGAACCCCTTGCAGTTGCTTCATGCAGCAACGTAAGATTGGAGGAACCCCTGTCTGGGATTTTAGTTGATACCTGTGCTGTCAGTGCGGAAAATCATTTAGTAAGATTACTGACGTAGAGAAATCGAGTCAAAGTTTATCAAACGAATTTCAGCAATGGTAAGGGAAGAAGCTCGCGTAACTGTTGGTAGACTGTGGATCGTGTCACATGGAATTTTATCCTGGAATCCAGTTGCAAGGCATTGCAGACATTAAGCTGCCAGCAACAATTACTTTTCGTGAACTCAAACTCCGTTTTTTTTCAAAAGTTTGCTTTTTGTTTGTTTTTTTTTTAGTGAAAGCTCTCTTTCCGTTGTTATACGAAGGCCTGTGAGAAGAAGTTCGGCAAAAATCTAAACCATTTCTTTGTTTTCTTGCATTTTATTAGCTTATTTTTAGGCGTACTGTCCCACCCGAAAAACCCCAACTACCGCCATTCCCCTATGACACAAGCCACAGTCTACCGGAAAGTAAGTTGGTTCCTTCACCTTACCGTTGCCCACATCCTATCCGTAAACACCCATACTTGTCTATGAAAATGAGTAAGCGCTTATAGAATTAACCTTAAAGAACTTGGTTCATGTTAGATTTGACACTTTCTAATCTGGACAGCATAACTTGCAGAAGTACAATGGAGACAAGCACAAATTTCGCTTGTCTTACGCAGGAAAGATTCAGATTTTTTGCTGAGTGTTTTGTGTCATTTGAACAAACAAGGGCTTACTTATGCGAGGACAAAACCTCTTGAATAATTTACTCACCCTTTTTCATTTTCTTCGGGGATCTTTTGATAAGTAAATACTGGTCATATGCATAAGACGGCTTGGTGTAGGATATGTTTTTGTCCTTTAGTTTGCTACAACTGATTGTAAGTTCCGTTTGTTTCAGGCAAAGTCCCTTTCGACCTACTTGCATGAGGTGTTTGCGTCTACCCTGAATTTATGTCTTTAGCATCAAGCAAACGGTTCTCACACAGTCTTTGTTTACAAGATTATTTTCGATAAACCTACTTATCACAGGAACTTCAACACGATAACTCACGAAACCCAATACCTTCCGTTTTGCTGA
>CACRXP010000123.1:1132298-1157052 GCA_902702965.1 Spirometra erinaceieuropaei
AATGAAAGAAATTGCTCCTTATTTTGCTGTGTATGCTATATATCCTGTAGTATACTCTACATTTGCGGAACCCTCCGTTTTATGCCGACAACGCAAGTGTTTTATGTGCGTAGTTTAAACCAGTAAAGGCTTTAGATGTAAAGCTTGCGGAAAACGTTTTACAACAGAGAACATTTAATGGTGCTTTCTGATTATTAAGTACTGAAGGTAAAAGAAAATAGCTTTGTTTAACAATTCCCGCTTAAATGCTTATTTGTCTTTGTTCAGAAGCGTCTGATAAGAAACCCAGCCTGTTATCCTGTTCCCTGTGATTTTTTATGCTTTTCGTGTAATAAGAATCGTTTACAAACCAAATAACGACCAGTTAATTAGTGTGTCATCATCATGGCAGAATTATCTCTGCTAAATACCCTACATCGTTTATAATTTCAGTCATCTAAGTAAATGCTTCCCTCCACCTTAAAACTTGTTTTTAATGTAACTTTGCCCAGCAGTATTACTCGTTAAATTAGAGAAATATCCCTTAGTTCCTTTATTTTGAAAAAGCAGTTAATGTGGCCTTGAGACGACCGAAAAGGACAGTATTCAATGATCAAACAAACAAAACTTAATCTTATTTTAATGTACACTTTAAGCATATAACCTTGCCTAATGGCTGCTTCCTTTCTCCGGTATTGTAACCTGAACGTACTAATTCGAAGACCATTATTTAAAAGGCCATTAATTAGCAAACCAAAAAAATTTACGGGCACTCTACCCGCACGAAAGAATTTGGGCACCGGGCAGAAAAGTACGTGTGCTTCTCTTTTGGCCATAAACGCTAAATAATTAGCTGGAATTCAGATGGGCATTTTAACCGTCAGTAAATTTTAATGAGCTTTTAATGTCTTCGTAGAGGCTTTCAGAAACTCCGTTTGGTGGCTTTCACTGTATCGTTTAAGAACGGGGGGAAGGGGGCGCGCAGTTGAACTATGAACCCATGTGCTTACTAGGATACCATCCATAACGGTTGATATGAATCAATTAAGTATGGAATACTTCAAATTTTTCAGGCAAAAACCATCATAGACCTTCCGCTTTTAAATAAGGACACGTCAGCGGGCATTTTCCATTTCATCAGGTGAACGTATATTTTTCAACTTACTTTTGAAGTCCGCTTACGAACACCTACTTTGTTTTACACTTTAAAAATACAGCAATGAAAGCAAAAGATGAGCAGTGTATTTTAATCATTGTCTAGCTAACGTTTACTGGGAGCACGCAAGTAAAAACGCTGAGTCTCCAAGAACGCCAGCCGTCAGCGTTCACATGCCTCGAATTCTCAGGCTACTGCAAGTAAGAGTGAAGGATTCGCGTGAACTTGTGATTAATTTTCCGAAAGTCCGATGCAAGAGTTATCCAGAGAGGGTCAGTCTGTATGAAATAATTTGAATGTCACGAAAACAGATCGTTCAATGCAAACTTTCCGCAGGAAGGGCAGATGGTGATTCCACAGTTAGCAGCAACCACAGAACGATTATCCGAGCACATATCTGTAGTAACCAGACAATTCTGATGCGCATTACCTTTCGTTAGCGTCGCCAGTCGTCACACCGGCGGTCGTTGTCAGTACTCACTTCAATCGAACACGCTGTCAGCATAAAATGTAAGCACAGAAGTTGTAACTATTTTGCAAACCTTTCCAGCCGGTAATAGTCGTGCTTTTTGTAACTGTAGGCCGTACATCGTGAAAATTTTGTCCATTGAATTCCGAAGAAAAAAATTAAAGTGAGTTCCTCACGACCATCTAGAAGATCCGATCACTTGTACTTGCAAGTCGTGTGATGATACTGGCCAACATTGTTAGGAATGCCGTGCGGTTTTTAACTATTGGTGGCTTGTTAATGTGCTGTAGTGCTTTTTTATGAAGACAACCAAACTTTCGAATGGTTCTTTAAGGCAAAAACGGGATTTTCAAAAAAATATTTTCGAATTTGCAAAGTTCAAAGGCTTAAATATTGAAATAGTAACTGACTTTAGCGGTGTTACGACTGACAAAGAAAAGCGTCGAGCCATAATTAGAAAACGGAGTCTTTGTCTCAATACCTTCTCGAAAAAACGAAGGACGTCCTTTTGATCTCATTGGAAATCACTGCGCGGAATTCGACCAGATCCTTGGAAACAAGGCTTCCGGGCTCGATCCAAAAGTTGATAGGATAGTCGGGCCGAAATCCATCAGCCACTGCGGAATGATCGCGTAATATTTACGTTGCAGTAGCCAGTGTATTTCAACTCATGCCAACCTTCGGTCCGAGCCTGAAATCTTTGTTTCGAAGGATCGGTTCGAAGTCCGCACAGAACATTCCGAGAAAATTAAAATACAGCAGCATTGAAAATGTGCTTTATATGTTGTAAAGCATATGGGAAGGGCTGGAGGAACCACTGATGAGCCGAACCCCTTGCAGTTGCTTCATGCAGCAACGCAAGATTGGGGGAACCCCTGTCTGGGATTTTAGTTGATACCTGTGCTGTCAGTGCGGAAAATCATTTAGTAAGATTACTGACGTAGAGAAATCGAGTCAAAGTTTATCAAACGAATTTCAGCAACGGTAAGGGAAGAAGCTCGCGTAACTGTCGGTAGACTGTGGATCGTGTCACATGGAATTTTATCCTGGAATCCAGTTGCAAATCATTGCAGACATTAAGCTGCCAGCAACAATTACTTTTCGTGAACTCAAACTCCGTTTTTTTCAAAAGTTTGCTTTTTGTTTGTTTTTTTAGTGAAAGCTTTTTTTCCGTTGTTATACGAAGGCCTGCGAGAAGACGTTCGGCAAAAATCTAAACCATTTCTTTGTTTTCTTGCATTTTATTAGCTTATTTTTAGGCGTACTGTCCCACCCGAAAAACCCCAACTACCGCCATTCCCCTATGACACAAGCCACAGTCTACCGGAAAGTAAGTTGGTTCCTTCACCTTACCGTTGCCCACATCCTATCCGTAAACACCCATACTTGTCTATGAAAATGAGTAAGCGCTTATAGAATTAACCTTAAAGAACTTGGTTCATGTTAGATTTGACACTTTCTAATCTGGACACCATAACTTGCAGAAGTACAATGGAGACAAGCACAAATTTCGCTTGTCTTACGCAGGAAAGATTCAGATTTTTTGCTGAGTGTTTTGTGTCATTTGAGCAAACAAGGGCTTACTTATGCGAGGACAAAACCTCTTGAATAATTTACTCTTTCTTTTTCATTTTCTTCGGGGATCTTTTGATAAGTAAATACTGGTCATATGCATAAGACGGCTTGGTGTAGGAGGATATGTTTTTGTCCTTTAGTTTGCTACAACTGATTGTAAGTTCCGTTTGTTTCAGGCAAAGTCCCTTTCCACCTACTTGCATGAGGTGTTTGTGTCTACCCTGAATTTATGTCTTTAGCATCAAGCAAACGGTTCTCACACAGTCTTTGTTTACAAGATTATTTTCGATAAACCTACTTATCACAGGAACTTCAACACGATAACTCACGAAACCCAATACCTTCCGTTTTGCTGATCATGATTCCAGACTTGAAATCTTTCAAGAAATTAGAACTTAAAGAAGTACAAATGTAGCCACTGAAAATTGTGAATGCCTGCTGTTTGACGTGTCTTCAACCGTTACGAAAATGGCGCACACAGTTAACACTTTGCGGAGAAATGTTTTAGTATATTTCACTCTTAGGAGAAATATAGATTTCTCTTTTCCTTTGCGGATCGTTTATCTCAATAATTAGAACATTTCGTACTAGGGACTAAGTATTACGAGCAGACAATAGTATTTCCAAGTGAACACAAACTAAATTTCTGCTATACCAAGAGCTTTAACGAGGCGGCGTTCGTTCACCTCTAGTCCCATATTAGGCCGTAAATGATGTAGCGTGGTTCGTCATGACTTCTTACTGCACTTTTCTCTGATAACCCACAATACGAAAAATCAAAACATTATTAGATCGGCTTCAGCACCATTTTTATCATATCGGTATCAATCAAATGGCATTAGCCAGAAACAGGAGCTCTTTAAAGTGTGGCCAACCATTATAATTTCATAAATAACCAATTATGTTTTTCGCGTTAGCGGACTTTCAAAATTGAGTTGCCACTTTTCTGCCCACCGTTATAGTGAGAACTGTCCCGATTGTACTTCAGCTGATCGAATTTTCCCGTTATCTATTGATTTGTTTTTCTTCCCTCTTTTTCCTTACATTACAATTCTGAATCCGTACATACACAACGCAAGTACCACTTCAGAGGAAATAAAAACTAGGGTAAATCCGGCAACGATCACACCGAAGATTGTCTGGAACACCGACAGTTGCAGTTCTCGGCCAATATGTCGCGTTTGTGATCTTCCGGCCTAATCGCTTTTGTGTACTCATTATAACCAAGGTGAGCGAAGGACGTTTTGTTTAAAGTTTTGAAGTGATATTTCCAACATAAAGTTTATTTCTTTCTCTCTCTTCCTCTTAATTCCGACTAATCTGAAGTAATTAAAAAGGCAAAGGCGCACTGTTTGTACAGGGCTATAAATGCCCATATTATTACAGGTGACACTGCGCTAAATCCCCGAAGAGCCTATTCCCATGTCTTAAAGTTAGCCTTAAAACCATCCCTCTTAACCCTTATCCTAACTGACCTGGAATTTATTGCGAAACTAACTGTAATATGGTGAGTAGTATCACTGTGCCCTTCCGAAAAATTCATGTACTTATACTGACAAATGTCATTCTTTGAAATGGTCTTTCAAAGAAAACGGCAATAAGAATGGTCCCTTAGGACGGCATTTCTGGGAATTCACACGCTATCTAACTGCATGTTTGTCGTAGTACACCGGGATGCAATTGCTGACATTTGTATTCCCAAAAACTGAAGACCGATTCGCCTTGTGTATAACAGCATTCGTAGCACTTCATTTCTTTTGCGCGTAGATGTCATAAATTTTTGATTGGAAAGGCCTTCCAATGGACCAATTTTTTCGTTTTCCATTTTGGTTGCACCCCCATTTTTTGCGATTGTGTGCCTATGCCTGTGCGTTTTCCTGGACACAACACGCCTACCGACGCAGGCCTCGAAAAAATAGGGCCCAGAAACTAAACAACAACCGTGACATGCTCCGTTTATGTATGCTTACTCTACGCAATTGCTTGGTTCCCCAAAAATCAACGCGGAAGGACAGCGTCTGAGTACACGAGGCGAATAATGTCACTGGAGGCCTCCATTTACGGTGCACGTGTTGCCTGTCATCGTTCACAAATATGGAAGATGTGATGTCTCAAGAAATCCTGCAATATGCTTTCGATTCGAAAATATTACTTAAGGAAGGTTGTAATTGTGATTATTGTGCAGCGTAATCCTAGGATATTTTAGTCAAACCAGGATACCAGGTTCTATACCTTATAAGAAGCATTACTAAACGAGCCGATACGATGCCGTATAGATAGACATTTTATGGTCTTCAAAAATTTCATACTTTCGAAGTTCTTCAAACCAAAAAATACTTTCTATTTAGACAGAAAATCTGGGGATAGCACAATTTTCTGCCTAACAAGCACGGCGAATAATATTTTTGTCCATGATTTCTCTATAATATAATTGAATATACAAGCGCGTCGAAAATTAACGAGAATTATTTACGCAAATTAAGTCGTCATTTTTTGCAGAGTGCAGTTCTTATAGGCGGCCGACAAGATGCTCCTTCAAAAGTCAGTATCCTGGCATGAATAAAATATCCTGGGATTATGCTTCAATAAAGTAAATATTTTAACCCCACTTAAGAAACATTTCGAGGCGAAAACATATTTCAGCATCTTTTTAAGTGACACATCTGCTGTATATGTAGCGTCTTGGGGTTTGCCTCAAAAACTCTCTTAGTAAAAACCGGATAAATTAACTACAACGACGAAATGGAAACAACGTGCAGAATGCAAAAAATCCTCAGATTTACGTAATTATTGCCCTTTCCAATCTCATCTTCCGCAACTACCTCTTTATAAATTGAAGTCACAACGTTAGTACTAAAATGTGGCAAATATTTGGTGTATTCAAAAGATAATGGCCTCCTATGAAGACATTTTCCTGCATATTTGTGAATGCCTTTTACTTGTTACAGTAGAAAAAAGTAAAAAATCGCTATAATACATACTGGCTTCTCAGAAGTCGGATTTCTCAGTCGAAGAGAAATTCTGAGGTACAGTTCGTTATCAATGATCATGTCAAATTTCTCAGAGGCTTTTCGTAGGAGAAAGAACTGAAGCATATGGCAGCTTCTGGATGATTGATTAATAGACGCTACGCCACTGTCGCGTGGATTTTGAGCCCTCGACCCCACAAAAGGCCGGAAATGTCTTTTTTCCCAATGCGATCCTAGGTAGATTGGCAAACCTCGCTCCTACGTAATAGTTGAACTGCTATTCTTTTAAATTGAGTGACATTTGTAACCGGCGCAACTCGAGCTCCCCGCTGCCGTAGCAAACGATCTGATGAAAGTTAGCTCCTGAAGCCTACTCTATGATAAATTGTCCGATCTCGTGTAAAAACAGATAATAACTGCTCACCTAAGTTGACTTATAGTCCACCACGAATGGAGCATAATTTGTGATTCAATGGGAGAATAATACAGCAGACTAAACATTCGCAGCAGTGCATGTTATTCCTAAATAAAACAGCTTTACAGCATCGAGAACCAAATGATTTTTAGACTTCCAAACAACTTACTTAAAGGCCAGTCTGCGTAAAACTAGCCGTAAAAAGTGCCGTTGTATTATTACCAAGAATCGTAATTCCAGTATGAGTTAAAAGAAGGTTCGATTCAATCACAGTGGCTACCCTCAGCCCCACAAACACTACAAGCAATGTGGTGATCGCCTTAAACATATGACACCGTCTTCCGTTGCCAGCATGATACTTTTTCCGAGACTTGGGCTTCGAAGGGATTACATCCACCGCCACTTAGCGTCAAGTACACTGTCGACAAAAATTTAAATTTACGCAGCAAGGACACCCTTATAGGCAGGGCTACATCATAGCATGTGCAAGTTATTCCCTTGAAAGGTAGCAACACACGAATCATGGTTGGCTGATTTTTTTATAAAACTCACTTCGGCTTAATGTACGACGGGGCATTTTCTAAAGCCTTTTACGGGAAAACTGTATCTGATTTTAGCAAACATACACGCCACTTGGCGATTTCAGGGAGGAATATTCCCCGTTCACTCCTGCATCAAAGAACTGTGCAGATCTTTTGCCTGAGGATTTTTTTTTGATTTACATTAAAGTTTGACACAAAGCTGCATAAAGAACAATCACAAGAGTTTCACTCGACTTAGACTGTTTGGCTAGAGTGAAAAACCCCTCAAGGAATTCAAACATATAGTTAAGGGAGTTTTCGAAACGGGTAGAATTATCCAAAAAGGTGGTCAACCTACTTGTTGAAAAGGACGATATCAGGTTTCCAGACCCTGTTGTGAGGCAGTCTGATGATTTTGAGTCCACCATATTTTGCAGGATCCCAGACGAGTTGATAATCTCTCCAGACCTTTGAAATATATAAAGCTTTTGCGAAAGTCAGTTGAGAGAATAAGGGAAAACTTATTTGAAAATATCAGATTTTAACTTTCCGGATCTCAATATAGATGTGTTGTCTCTAAAGTGTGTGCATGAACACATGTGCCACTTATGAAATTGTTTGTTCCGGAGCGAATCTCAGCTTACAGGTGGAGTTCGCCAGGTGTTTTGATTAGGTTAGAGACAATTTTATGAGGCCTAATGCCGGCAACTACCAAAATTAGAGTGACTTTATTAGTGAGACCTGTTCAATTTTCAAAATTCGTGTTCTCATTTCATGCTACTTTTTTCCTATTAGCTTTCTTCCCAGAATACACGTAAGTTGGTCTGCCTTTTAAACGTTACGCGGATCTTTGAGTGCCATAACCACCATAGGTACGCTGACGATCGTCAACAGAGGTTTGGACAAAACGTGCTTGAAATTCTGTTGTTAGGACTTTCATTTGTATGTTGGACTGTGTTTCAACCTACATTAAGGATCCTTCAAAGTTAGAACTCCGCAAAAGCTAAAAATCCCTGCAAACACCAAAACTGAAACCGTTGGCTGCATATTTGCAGTTTCCGTCCCGATCCCAGTCCTATTATAAGATGGCGGATGACTCAAAGAAAACCAGCCGAAATTTAGTAGAAAGAGGAGTTTAACCAAGCCTTCGCCGCCATTGTGATTATCTATCTAGTTTTTGGAGTAATGACGGCTTAAAAATTTGGCAGTGTAGGACACCTCCCTTTTAAAACTTCCTGAACCTTTTCAGTTCGCCTGGATATGTTTTCTGGACAGATGGGCTGCCAATGGAAGGTAAAGTTCACCTCCTATATGAAGCAAGAATTATCAAGCTCTGAAGTACCAAACGCCCTGAGCGGGCATTTATTGAGATATTCATGGATTGTTTGCATATTTTACACAAAGATTGAATTTTTCTTTATGCAAAGGGTTATTCAGATAACTGACGAACGCTTCATAACTCTAATTATGCACTTTTTAAAGACACGCTGAGATTACTTATCCAAGGATAGAGATGTCTCCTCTCAAGCACGAGCCCCTCAGCCACATGAAGATCAGTAAAGTTGGAACACCTTAACAGTATAAGCGTCGGAGCTGCGAATTATCGGGGACCAGGCATACGCAGACGGCGCCTCTCTACATTACAGTCTCATTCTCTGCGGACGCAACGGAAACCAACTGCTTCAATTGAGACTAAATAATTTTGCATAGCTTCCTCGTGATAGTTGGCAAGTAAATCGCGCTATAATCGGTAACGCATGACAGAACGCTCAAAGCAATGGGGTTCTGGCTGAAGTTTTGTATGAATGAGAGTTTCATAGGTGTTATGGTAGATTTCGAATAATTCATTCTGACCCAACTGTGAAAAACTCAGTGCCTCGGTGGGATTCGAACCCACGACAGAAATGGGAAGGCTTTAGTACAGCCAACGCTCCAGTCAGCTGAGCCAAGAGGCCCCACCGGACGACGCGAGTTTGACCACATTTCGGTCAAGTTTACCCACCCAACCTACTGCAACACCTAGATCAACTAAATATGAAACAGTAAGCCGACTGCCCAAGCAGAATTTCCCAAGTAATACAGATGGTTAGAGCTTTGGCTGTACTAAAGCCTTCCCCTTGCTGTCGTGGCTTCGAATCCCTCCGAGACACCGGGTTGTTCACAGTTGGGTCAAAATGAATTATTTGAAAGCTGCCATAACACTTATGAATTACACGAGTCTGGTAGTTAGCTGGTGGATTCTAGATGTATTACGTAGGAAATTCTGCTTAGGCAATCAGCTACTGTTTCATATATGGTTGATCCAGGTGTTGCAGTACGTTGGACGGCTAAACTTGATCGAAATGTGATTAAAATCGCATCGTCCGGTGGGGTGTCTTGGCTCAGGTGACTGGAGCGTTGGCTGTACTAAAAGCTTCATCTTACTGTCCTGCGTTCGAACTCCACCGGGGCACTGAGTTTTTCGCAGTTGGGTCAGAATAAAAGGACGGTTTTTGGCGGTGAGGTTTGATAGTCATGCTGCAAAGAGCGGAAACCTAGGCAGGCCAAGAGAAACAAGCGCGAAAACTCAGTCACCTCCACCTCAGTCGTCTCTGACGGATACCAAATCTGTGGCAGGACTGGATCTCCAACAGAGAAGTTTTGAAACAGACAGAAGTCCTCAGCATCAACTGTATGCTGAGGCAACTACAACTACGATGGGCTGGTCGCCCAATGAGGACGGTCGATGAGTGACCAGCAAAACGACTCCTCTGTGGAGATGTCGCTGCAGGCGCCCACGGACAACGATATCCAACCCGCAGTTACAAAACACCTTGAAGAATTACTTGAGGCGATTAGAAATCAGCCCGACGGCCTGGAAAAACCTCACCTATAAACGGCCGGCCTTTACCTTCAAAGCAAAGACATGGAGTACCTCTGAGAAATAGTCTTATCAAAGCGGCCCTTTCAGACCTTGAAGATAAGATTATTTTTCAAATGCGCTCCACTTCTTTGCCTTGACGGTAAGGAAAGATTGCCCTTTTAAACCTGTTCCATGTAATCTACGCCTTTGCTTGTTCCTGTGAGAGAAGTTCATCTTTATTCAAGATGTCTCATTTGCTTGACAGTGATAGACGTCGGCCAAGCATGCCGAGTGATCTATATAGTGTCGGCGAGACACTCCAACTTCCAGCGTCAGCCAATACTTGCGATGACAGAGGAAGTGCTCAAACGATTAGCCAGGCCAAACATGTGCCCGGATAGAGCGTTTATACAGGCCCTAAGGCCCCCTGGACAAAGAAGAACCCAACATGTGTGTTAACATCTCCAGTCGCGCTGCGTTACAGTAACGAAAAAGAGACGGTTACTTGCCCTAACTCTTGCCCCCTCCACCTCCTCCTCATTAAGTTTCTGATAGAACTAGACTATAACCCTGACCCCCAACCCTCTCCCGCATATTAACTTTTAATTGGTTATTTATTTTTTGCTACTCTACCCTCCCATATATTACTGTGCAAGCCTGATGATGAGTAATCGAAAGCACACGTTTATTGAACTTGAGTTTTGAAAATAATAGAGATTATGTTTCCACATTTTGTCCGATTTAACAAGCGGATTAGAAATAGAGTTGCACGAGTCAGCGCTTATCCAAGGGAATACGCGGACACCTCCCGGCATGGTTGGGAAAAGGCGAAATGAGGAGCATAAGCAGCGCCATTCTCGCGCATGTTGTCGATTCCGGCCATCGTGCGGAACCCAACGAAGCTTTTCGTGTGATTTATAAGGTCCCATCGAGCTATCCGAAGCTACTGGGCCAGCGCCTGAAAGCAACAGCAGAATCGGCCGTTATCAGGTTACGAAAACCAATCTTATACGTACAGAAGAACCACGTTCAGGCACCGCGCCCACAGTGGTCGAAGGTCGACTAACGCTGCAACTCTCTGCGCCCTTCCGCTCCCACCCCGCGCCTGACACTGACCGCCATTTACCTCCCCCCTCCCCCCTACCTCCAGCCCCTTTCCCACATTCCCACACCCCGCCTGTGTTTTAAGACGAACTGTTATCGATTTCTCATATCGCTGAAATGTTTTACTTCTACCCTGTTGCCATATGACTGTACTGGTCCGACGAGAATTTATCGAAAGTTACGTATGTTCGCCACCTCGTCTTCGGATTAGAAATAGGCCAAAATCTCCCCAATATTATTATCTCTAAAACTGTTGCAAAAAAGTAATTTACTTGTGCAGTACAAGAACTATTCCGGTCTAATCAAAGAGGGGTAGATCGAAGGCACAACATGCATCAAACACCGTAAAGCACCTATTGATTATTTCGGATATACGCTTTAACTAAAAAAATCTTTGAGCGAGGCCAATAATCTGATTATTTAAGTAACTATCTCAGGTCAATTCGTAAACTTTTGTTCCTTAGCTTTTGCTTGAACATCTGCCCATCAACCTGTACCATACTTACTCGGACTATTGTTATTCTTTTTTTTTCATTTCTGCTCGATACTGGTACCAATGCAGTCGAATTTCTCTAAAAACATGCACAAACACGTGAGGCGCGATATCTTTGCAATTATTTCGTGCGGAACAGCCATTCAAGGGGGTTTGCAAACTGATGTTTACGTCAATCGACATAGAAACGTCACCGAGGATATGACATTGTCTGTCATACAGTAAGCACTTTTCGGAGACGACGGATTACACTAATGAGGGTCTAGGTGTTGGAATGGCAAGTCTTCCCAAAGTCATCAAGCACAGCAGGGTCGTAAAACGTAGGAACCAACTAAACGATAGAGAGTAGTCTGGTGCAAATATATCTTATCCCGTGCATAAATCGTGATCTTAATAACACGGGTTAGACTGGGCATATGCTCGGATTGTGCATAAGCTACCGGTACGGCGAAATGACGAAGTATCATAAATGGCTGCCCACTCCTTCGAAACTGGTCACGGGTTGAACTTCATAGCTGCCAAAACAGCTGCCTATGCCGGAAGCAGGACAAACCGAGAGTGAGTTGAAGCCTAAGCTGTCATGCAAAGCCCTGCGTGACCAACTCCGAGCCGCAGCACGGGTTGTCAATCAGCTTATGATTCCCGTAATTGTCGCTCGTTCTGTTGTTGATGTTTTCTCTACAAATAGGTTCCTATACGAGTTCGAAATCTTCGAAAAATAAAAAAATGGTTTCGGTGCACGATCAGTCTCCCTTCTTAGTCGGCTCATTTACTACACAAATTTTATGGAAGCCTGCGTCCTATGCACACTTTACACTAGAAAAAATAGAATATCTCTGCTTTTAAATTTGTCAATGGGGTATGTTTTGCCACGACTATGTGATTACTCGTGCAACCTACAGGGCTCATGGTTGGCAATTCTGCTCACAGCACGTGAAATATCTGACATTAATCTTAATATTGCACCTGATGTAGTTTCAGAGAAATGGCGTAGGATAGAGTTTAGAGGGATTAAGTGCGGGCGAATACACAGGTCGGATGTTTAGACTATGTTTATAATGTTAAGCCTGAGGAAAACAAACATCTTCCTTGCAGTTGCTTGCAAATCCTAAAGAAGATATAGTTTCCTAGGAGATAGGTGCGAAGAGCGAACTGCTGCTACATTCTCTGATCTTTGCGGATACCAAAAGTAATTGTGAAAAGTGCATGCTTTTGTAATAGTGTGGTTTGCCCAGACGTGCAGGGAAATGTCTCATCACAGGTCCGCTTACTTACACATAAGTGGCCTGAAATCATGGCTTACAACATAAATTAGATAATCTTTTACTCTGGAAGAAGCATTTGAAAATTTCGATGAAATCCACACAGTTTCGGCACAATGTTTATTTACAGACGTCTGCTGTGATAATGGGGTCGAAACTCCAACCTTAGAAGGTGCATCCGATTTCGTTACTGTGTATGCTGTCGAAATACTGTTTCGAAGAAGGAGATACGATCACTGGGACAAGAGCTTAATTAGCCTGACGTTTTGGATTCCTGCTCGGACCCATCCTCAGAGACACCAGCAAATGATTATGGGTTCGAGAAGGAATCCGAAACGTCAGGCCAATAAAGCATTTGTCCCAGCGATCGTATCTCCGTCTTCAAGATTACTTCCTGGGACTCGTCCCTTCGCCTCTATTGCAAAATACTGTTTTTTCTGTTTCACAGATTACAAATAGATTGGCTCTTTGCTAAGTTGACCGTAGTCCTGGAGTTCGTCAGCAAGTGCCCGTTTTTATTTATTCCATGAATGTACGTGCCAACCAGCCGTAGTTCCTTCTTCTGACTTCGTGAAAAACTATCGCTTTTTAGTTAGACTGATCAAGCTGATAAGGCGTTTCACGCAACAACTTCACATTCGTCTGCCTTTTTGGAGGCAGAATAATTCCCTAGGCGTTAGGCCGTAAAGTTGTCAAGAACACCCGTACAGTAGCTGCATATTTCCTGAAATGTGTTGCTCCCGCCGGCGGCCTGTTATTATTTTTTAATAGAAAAGGATGGCAGAACTTAATCTAAGGGCGTTCGCTGTTACATCCTCTCGTCTAACGCTCAGCACAGAGTTGAAAGGTCAAAATATGGCAGTCGTGATAGGCTATATTTGAGACTGACAGTTACCATCGATGGTTTAGCGTTATTATTGGAAGCGTAACACAAATTCATTCTGGTCCTCATCGTTCCGACAACGTCTTTCCCTTTGCGGCGAATGGTATGCTAAATGCTCATATTGTTTGTATAAGCGAGTCGGAATAGCGTTGGGATTGCTGCTAAATAACGTTTATAAGTGCGCAGTTTAAAAAGGCGCAAAGGGTTTGAGTGTACAGAAATATTGGGTTGTGATTTCGAAGCTCATTATCGGTTCCCATAAACTCCAGACAAGTGTCCCATCCGACTAATTAGCATCGCATTCGCAACATCCTAACAGTTCTTTTGTTATATTATCACGTGTGAGCTGTTGCTGATCCTTGCGGGTAGATCCCGGTTTAGGGGTTGACAGCTGCAGACGCCTGGTTGCACCCAAATAGCACCGGGTCTGTGACTTCAGAGAGACCTGCCCTTGCAAAAATATTTTCCCAGTTGACATGGAAAGACTCCTTATTTCTACAATTTGAAAACAGTTGCAGAGTTCAAAATTTAACTCACCATTGGGAGCCAAACGTTGCTTTTCATGACTTGTCTTCGCTCTTCCTAAAACAATGAAATAACTTTGGCGTAGCAAAGTGCTTACTTTTAGGGAAGTTCAGCCGAAAACTAAATCAGTTGTGTTAGTTTGAAGGGCAATTTTCAGTTTATCTACTTGGGGAAAGGTAATTTAGATCTTGACCATTTGTCCATTTTGAAATATTACGTAGACTTGACTTCCTTTTAGTCCCCCACCAGCTTAGGGGGCGCTAGGCAATTTGTTTGCTTTAAACACTGACTTACACTACTCGTGATACATGTTCATTTGATGGGCACCCTAGTATATCAGTCTTCTTTGCATCTGAGCTGATTTCCTAAAATTGCCATCATACATCGAATAATTTACTAGCACATTTTAACAGCCACCGCAGCTAATATTCCTAATCACAACCGAAAGAACAACGAGACTGTGGCTTAAAGGGAGGAGCATCACCCTAAGCTGATCGAGGAGCGCCCTCCTACAGCCATCTTTATCTAACTGCTCTGGTACTTTGGTACCCATACTATCTTATTTTGCAGTTTACGAGTTAGTTTTGACCAAATCGTCAAATATCTGGCTACTGCTGGCAGCCCTGTAATCACCCGAATGGCGGCCAGCAAAGTGATGTGGCAGATTTTTTGAAAGGTCGCACTGAACTCACAAGAGGCACCATGCACTTCACCAGTTTACCCAGTCTTCACTGTTTAAAAATATCAGCAGGAAATTATGATGGGGGCAATGTAACGCAGACAATGGGGCAGTTATTTTAAATATTATTCTTCTTCTAATGCATAGCGCTCTAGTCTTTGGAATGCTAATAACAGACTGGCCGTACATTCCTATAAAACATATATTACAATCATCACCGGTGAAGGCATGGACGGCCCAGTTCCAAAAGTTTTATCTATCGTTTTCAGTCCTCGTAAATGAAGGAGGTCCACATTTCAATGGCCTTAATTCAGCCCGGTGTTTTATGCCGAAGATGCCAGTGATAAGCGACACAAAGGTCAAATGTCGGAAATTCTAAATGCCTAGGAAATAGCGAGATGGGAATCTCAAAATATTATACATGACTAAACACTTCTCCTACAGCCCATTCAAACATTATTTTTAAATTTGGTAAGATCGTAGTTGGTAGCCAGACATTATACGGTGATACTGTCGACGTACGTGCTTGTTATCAATAGGTGTGCTTACCTTGTCTAGGGAACTTGTTATCAGTAGGTATGCTCTTACTGAGTTAGGCTGGTCGCCCGTTTTGGTCAGGCTTTTGGGTTAAGTGAGGGTTAGAATTAGGCTAAGGTTAAGTTTTAGGATTAGGGTTTGTGTTTTAGGATCAGGTTCCAGTGTTAGGGCTATGGTCTAGGTTTCCATTAGGGTTACGGTTAAGGTCAGGGTTAGGGTTAAGGTTAAGTTTAGGGTTAGGGTTGGGCCTTAGTTTAGGTATACGGTAAAGTTTAGGATTAGGGTTGGAGTCAAGTTCAGGTGTAGGGTTATGGCTGGGTTTTTAGATAGCATTAGGTTTTAGGATTTGGTTACGTTTCCGTTTGAGGCTTAGGGTTAGGCTTTACGGTTGCGGTCAGGGTTGGATTTTATCGCTAGGCGTAGGGTTTAAATTTCTGCCATTATTCCACCTACTTTAAACTTCCCAGCACTTTCCCTCGTAACTTTACTTTTACATAGAAACTCCAGCATTCCTCTACCAGCCCTTCCATTTACCCCCCCTCCCCCCATATAGTTCCCTTTCCCATCATTCCCGCACGTCAGCGACCTGGCTGTCCGCCTACCCATTCCTGGCCACCAACAGCGATCTACCGTTGAGTTTTTATCCACTAAAAACATATTAATTGTTTTAGATCACGTACAATAGCCGACTAATCTTACTAGATGTTAGCCGAGATTTTGAAATGTGCTTTGAATTAGAAAGGATTGCCTAGGCTGAATTGTAATATTGATCATTGTGCAAAATGGTCGAATCGCCAGTGACCCACACTTGGGATTGTGTATGACTGACTGATGACGGCCAATAAGCCAGAAATGGCGATTGCGGTCTCCCTTGTCTTTGTCGGTATCATGTCATTTACTTCTACTAATAGTCGCTGAGTGACTGCCTGCGAGGGTTCTCGTATGAGCCCCAAGGCACAACGGAACAAGCATGGCCCGTAACCTGATCGGTAAGCGCCCATCTGTCGTGATATAATATATTTCAGTCACGCCAGGATGTCGGCTTTTTAATGAGCTTCTTCAAAGCTGTCTGCAAGAACCGCAGTCAATAAACAATTGCTTATGTAATTGTTTTCACATTGATTCTCGATGCCCCTATAATTTCAAAGGTTCGTTATTAAAAACATGTACGAAAATATTATTTTTCTGTGCCCGTTCGGTGCCAACTTATTTCTTCTTTGAATATGATACTTAAAGAAAGAGCACGACTTACGTCTTTGAGAACACTTTAAGTCCCGACTAATCTTAAACCTGACCAGTATCTGCACGTGCATTCCGGGTTTCCAAGTTATATGCTGTATACTTCCAGTGTGTGCTTTCTGTGCATAATTTCAGAAAACCATGCATGTCTATACGCTATTAGCAGGAGGTCATATAGAACTCATAAGATTTTGCAATGAATGTAGGCCATGTTGTATTCTTCAAGAGAAACAGGCGTATAGTAGTCTGTTTGAACTGACATTTAATGGTTTTACGGAGTTTTATAACTACAAGCCTTGCTAAAGCCTGGAGATACCCTTTCTTCAATGGAAAATGAGAAGTCGTAATAAAGTGTCAAACAAGCTCAAAAAGAAATTTTTCTGAGCTTTCCTTAAAATGGAAGTTGTATGACCATCGGAAGTCATTGCAAAAAATTCACACTACATACATGGGCTTTTTTTACTGAATAAACTTTATGCAGACAGTTGAAAAGTAGCTCAGTCCACAGCTGGCATCCTGATACGACTTACAGTAGGTGGGCCAACTCATGAAAAGTCAATCAAAATTCTGAAATGCGTTTTGATTCCAAAAAGATTAATTAAGCAGGGTTGTAAAACTGATCGTCTTGCAGCAAAATTCTATAATAATTTAGTTACCCCGGGATGCCGGCTCTCCAACGAACCACTTTTCGGCTGCATGCAAAACGTATGCTCTGTAAAAATGACTACTTAAATAACATGCATTTTTCTTATTGATTATCGCTGCCCTTAGAATTTAATTATGTTTCACGGAAAACATGCATAATAATATTCATTCATTTACCCATCCGGTAGAGGATTACGTCTTCGTTCATTTATATCCTCAAGGAGAAATTATAATTTGGTTTTCAAAAGCTTTTCCAATTTCCGAATAAAGTTGAACCCGAACTGCCGTTACCCTTTCATTCCGGGTTTGGAAATTACAAGCCGTATAATTTCCGCGTGCGGAAAACCATACATTTCTCCACGGTGTTACGAGGAAACCATATTGGCTTCATAATATTTAACAGTGGATTTAGCCCATGTTGCTAACTTTGACATCTATGCTATGACGTTTTATGAACAGCCATTTCACGGTGCAAAAAAGCTCACAATGAGAAAATTTTTAAAACCGAATTAAGTATTTTTCTCGATTATAAAATTGGAAGAAGACGTAATGCTCTACCGAATGAGTGGGAGGATGAATATTTTATGCATGTTTTCCATGAAATAAAACTGAATTTATGTGAATCAAAAACAATTGAGAAAAATGCATGCTACTTAGGCAGTTATTTTAAAAAGAATATAGTTTCTGCATGCAACTGGAGATAAGTTCATTCGAAAGCCGGCATCCGGGTTAACTGAATTACTATAGAATTTTGCTGCGTGATGATCAGTTTTACAACTCTACTTAATTAATATTTTCGGAATGAAAACGTATTTCGGAATTTTGGGTGACATTTCATGAGATACTCTACCTACTGTAAATATCCTGAGATTATGCTGCAGGATAGTCAGTTTTAAAACCTCATCTAACAAATCACCTCCAACGGAGAACGCTTTTCAGAGTTTAAGTTAACGCTTAATGAGATTGGTAATTCACTGCGTGTCACTTCTTGCTGACCGGAGATAAAGTTTAATACTTCTGGTAAAAGCATTCTCGCCTTAGCAAAAAAAAACAGAAACTGAGGACAGATGACTCACCACTTGAATTAATTGGATCATACAAAGCCCAAGATCCACGCGGACAGTATCCGTGAGGTTAGCCACTGGCCGGATGAGTGGATTATAGCCCTGTTTGGTGAAGAGGTAGTTCACCAACTCAAGCTCTTGTTCAAATGCATAACGCTTACGAGATGGAGCTGAAAATAAAATACAGGAAGTTAATTTATGTGAAAATGCAACTGTGCAAGAGGTCAAGCCACATTTTAGAGCAACAGACTTGTGATCGCTAGAACTCCGTGATCGTAGACAAATTAATTGTGCACGAGTTTAATGCAGTGCATAGTTCTCTTCCAAATTGCAAATGACAAGCTCCCCCTCCTTGTACAATTTTTTGATTCAAACATCTGCCACGAAAATGACTTTTTTAGATTCCAGGGCTTCTATTAACCAGCATAGGTGTTTGGGTTAACGACAATGACGTTTCTTTTACGGTAGACGTACTGATAATGGTGATCATTCTTAAACCTTCACCTGTCTGTCGTTGAGTCAAATGACTGCCAGTTAAATTGTTGTCAGGCTATGGGTGTAAAATGCAAACGAGTCTGCTAATCACATTACCGTCCACTTATACCTATTGTCAACAAATTCGTGCATAGACAGTCGTATCAATAAATACAACTGATTTGTGCAAGTGAAGTCGTATTCAAGTCTGGTGCCCACGGCCACATTCATCTATGAATTACGTGAGCCTGGTAGTCATCTGGTGGATTCTAGGTGAATTACTTAGGACATCTTGCTTGGGCAGTCAACTTACTGTATCACATTTTGTGGATTCCAGACGTTGCAGTAGGTTGGGCGTTTAACTTGACCCAAATGTGATTAAACTCGGGTCGTTCGACGGGGCCTCGTAGCTAAAGTGTTTAGAGCGTTGGCTGTACTAAAGCCTTCCCCTTACTGCGTGGGTTCGAATTTCGCCGAGGCACCGCGTTTTCACAGGTGGGTCAATCTGCTGGCGATTTGTTATGGAACGTGCCCAAAGAAGTTAATAGGCATGGCTGCGTGAAAAATGGTTACGGGAAGCCCAGAAACCGCGTGCTAATTTTTCGACTCTTCGAAAACCAATAGGCTTCCACCGTCGAAGTGTGGTAAGGCCGCACCCTGCAGGAAGCAAAAGCGCCCAAGACTATGCGGGCCTTGGGACTCAAGTCTGTGTCCTCAGGGGAACTCGGCGTCGCAGCGTATGCATCTTCTCTCGCTCCCGCCTTTGAGTGATGCTAGGTCCGTGACCGGTGACAGCGTCAGGAGGAAGGAGCAGTGCAATATCGCCCGCATTTACACAGGTGTTAGCTGCCGTCTGTTGCCCGAGTTGGAATTAAACACTGTCCGTCTTGACCTCCTCTTCGATTTAGATATGCCCATAAGGCTTGCTAAGCCACCGTAAGAATCGTGCAGCATTGTATGTATGCCATCCCTGTATGTCAGGCCACAAGTGCCCCTCGTAGTGTGCGTTCGCTCACTTCGCCAGTGTGATTAAACATCCTCCAACGTCAAAGCGTACGCACGTGATCAACCACTAAATACAAGGCCTCCATCCCCTCACTGTCTTGACATGCGCGGTCATGCGTGTTCAGAGTCATCTGCAGGTCCCCGCGACTCATTTGACCTGACAACCACTATACTTTGGCGGCAGGACTGATAGCAAGCGATTACTGGTTTTCACGTAGGGGATCTCTGAGTCTCATGGTCTGCTACCAGATCATTGATTCAGGTCGACTAGCAAGACCGAAAAACTTAGACCGTAGAAGCCGAATGACGGTCTCGGACAATCTCAAGTACATTGTAGAGTCAGCCAGATTCTCATTTTCTCCGTCGTTGGCCTTTCGGTTGTCATGCCTCGCTGGATTCTCTTTGCCATTTTGCATAGGTACCTGCCTGCGTAAAGAAACGTCGTCGGAATTTGAATTAAATTGCTTTGCCTTCGACTCTGTCGCGCTCTGTTGGCCCACGCTAGGAGGTTCGTGCCGACTGCATTTGTATGATAACGGGTGATTACTGTGGAGGCGGCGGAGGCTTGTACACACCTTTTAATACCCCAATTTCAAACTTAATCTGAAAAATGCCCTGTGCAATCGTACCGTTTAGGTAAAGTTATTTGATTTTTAGGGATCAATTTCCAGGCACAGCTGCACGGAAAATTGGATTTAGAAGTGTCCTTTGGAATTACAAATTGTCCATTTATGGATGTTGTGTAGGTTCGATAAAAGATAGAAGCAAAATAAAATGATAAAACATCTAGTTAAAAGAATTTAACGAAGCGGTACCCAATGCTGGGAAGACGGCTATTTATGTACCGCTCAAAAATAGTGTATGAGATGCTCTGGGTTCTTAGTAGTTGAACATTCTAGAGTATTTGGTCGAATAATTTTGAACTCGACCTTCATTTGCGCAACACGCTGTATAATATCCGTGTAAAGGAATTAATACATATATTTCTGTTTTAAATAAGACGTCATATTGGACTCCTAAACTTTGCAGTGAACGTAGATCACTTCGACTAATTTATATGCAACATTAATAAACGAAATACTATGATGCTGCATGAAAGGCCAATCACAATCTTAAAGATTTCACAATTGCACGCTTTTCAAGCCAGAGTGGGCCTTTTTTCAAATACACATGCTGAATAGGATATAATTTGCTGCCACGTGAGTGCGAGAAATATCTTGCGCCTGTTTTCTACGATGCATTCAGTATATGGCCTATCTCAGGTAACCTGATGACAGAAACTCATATGGGATTTTTGAGCTTTCTAAACGTTGCACATTTTGTTCTCTCGTCCAACCTCTCCAGGGAAATGTCTTTTTCTTATGCAGAAAATGTTTCCGCGTAATGTTATTATGCAGCATGTTCATGCGTTCGACCGAAAATAGACATTGCGATATCTTAGGGAATTTTCCTTTGTTAACACTTGTCTCAGAGTTCAGTTGCGCATTTGAACATGTTTTTCTCCGAGAGGAAAGTAATTTACTCCTGAGAGTTTTATTTAACGGGGCTTTCCTCACTTGAAAATCAATTTTGTGCCCGATGCTAACCGGGAGAATGTTTGCGAATAGATATGCTATTTTTAGAAATTTATGCGTCTCAACCATTTTTAAAAGTCGGGTTAGCGAATCCGTGCGATTTGGTACCATAAATTGTAGTAATAATGCATGCAGGTAATCCTTCGTTTAAATGAGTCGAAATTGTTTCGTCATTTAGATAATTCTATGCTTTGACACAAAAATGACTATCATCGAATAATTATTTTCAGCTTTGAACATATGAAGCCTTACTTTTCGTGCGGTTGCCCTTTTTCATGTACGTCATTTAGAAGTGGAATGAGCAAAACTTTGGCAGTTTCAACAAAATATCAGTACTTATGTGGTCAATCTGCCGTGCAATCAAAGTTGTAGAACGCAGCCCACAGGTGAGCATTCACTCATTTGCCATCTCCCTCTACCGTGGCACTTACTTGCATAAGCATATTTGACGATACTGCGCTTGTGATGGTAAAAGCGGGCCTACTACTCCCAAATGGTAACTCCTTTGTGTGGATATTGTTAACCATTGCGTTAGCTGATGTGGTTCGACAAACCAAACGAATTTTGTCCTAATTCGCAATCAGTGAAAAAGTGGAAGTGTGGATTGCTCAAACCACTATGACAAGATTAATTAACGCTCTTAGCATTAAAAAAACAGTTCGACCGTCGTGCCTGACGATGTCTACCGTGTGCTCTACAGAACCGTGAATCAGGCACAGTGAATGGCGCGTGAATTAGTCTGTAGTGAGCGAAGACTTAGGCGGCAGCTGTCTCACTGTCATCTCCTCCTCCTCGCCTGAGTAAGATGTTAATACAAAGTCAGGAAGACTGGAGGCGGGGGAGGGCGCAGGTGGCTGGCGCGATCGGGCCCGCACCCAGGCGTACCACCACACCCCCCTCATCCACAACAAACAAACATTTAATCAGGATTTTAACCAACAACACCCCAACAGGGGTAAGAAAAACGACAAGGACGACTGGGCAGCCATGCTCACCACCTGTATATCCAGCGGGAGCACAAGCGCATCTACCGGCAGGGAACCAGGGCCCAGAGAGCACTCAGCGCACACCAGGCTGCGATGGCCATAGTCTGCTAACCATGGCATAACAGATGCTTATATGCATACCTTGAGGCCCAGCACAAACCTTATGTGATATCATTGTCACTGGGTATTCAATCCCGAAATATATGATAGGTTGGTAATAAAGAGGATTCGTTGCATGTAATCCAACACCTACAATGGAGGCGAGAAGTACCAATTGCAGTAGTTTTAGGTAGGTGTACCAACTATATCTTATAAAAACGGCACCCTTTTCCGTTGGTGGGTTCGCGTGTAAAGTCAAAACGTCAGGAGAAAAAGATTTTGCCCCAGCTGCATCCTGCAACTCGTTGTTTCGCTTGTGTCGCCAGTCCGTCACTCGTTACAGTGGTTCCTCTCTTTAAAAAAACACCTATCCAGCGCAATACGAAGCCCAAAATATACCAAGTTTCGCAAGTGTTTTTGTCAAAGTAACAAGAATCGCTTAATCAGTGGTTATTTTTATTAGCTAAATTGATATATGTGGTCTCCTAACCAGGACATGGGAGTAGGAACCGCCTGAAATATGGTTGGCTTTGAGTCCATTCCCAGTCAAATAAGGGTTAGGTTAAGAATTTGATTTAAGGCTAGACTTAAAGTTAACGGTAAGGTAAGTCAGAATCAAGTTTAGGATTAAGATAAGGACTAGCGTTAACTGCAGAGGTAAGGATTATGATAAGGTTGGAGTCAAGATGAAGCAACGGTTTGTTTTTAAATTAGGCTTATTGTTAGGATTAGGACACGGGAATAACTGCCCTTTCCAGAATTCTGCGCAGGTCCACCTATATTACTTGAGCAGAACGTACTTATTCCCACGTCTTGTTTATGGGCCACATAAGTCGCTTACACCTTTTCATTATAGTAGAATACGGACTCTCCTAAACTATTCCATATGGTTACATGTTTTAGTCGAAGTCGTAAGAGACAAAATAAAGTTGTGGGGCAACTGTGAGTCACCTAAATAGCCGTGCCATGCTACTGTCCCTGGTGACACCTTTCTGGCGTGGACTGATTATCCTTAAACACTACTTCTAACAATTCGGAACAAAAAGACTGGAAAAAAATGAGTATTTTTGCAGTTGTAAGATATTTTGGCATTTGCCATTGACTGAAAAAATGAAAAAAGTAAAGTTTAAGACATAAAACTCAATATTTCCGCAATTTACGCCTACACCAGGGAGTACAGTTATCCATGGTCTCCCTTGCATCAAACATTCTCAAATACGACAATGCGTGGAACCTCCGCGAGTCTGCTAATTCTTCACTGGTTTGTTTTTCACCTTGACGATGGCTGATAATAGGAAGCTGTTTGAAAATACTTTTGTCATCAGCCGCGAAAAACGATTCACGAAGTGGAAACAAGACTCAGGTTTGGCCTAATTTTTTGCCGATATAAACCGTACCTGAGCGTACTATGGCTAGACAACAGCTGAGATTAAGAGCAGACACTGAATGGAAAACAGAACGCAATACTGAATACAAAGACAGAAAGAATTGTTCAAATCCTGTTGTTATACCGTAATTTGAGAAGCTGGCATTAACTGGTACCCAAACAGTGGGAGTCTCGAGTAGCCTGTTGACTCGCCAAAACCCCGCGGTTCGCCATTAGACCAAGGAAGGTTGGCAAAACACGTATCTGGGTTATTTTGGGTAAAAAATCGGTTGGGAGCATGAGGATATAGATAGTGGTGCACTGATTCGGCGAACAAGAAAAGATGTGATCTAGCCACTGAAATCTATTGAATTCTTTACATAAAAGTTTGGGCCGAACCGGTTCGGTTTCATTAACAGGGACGGTTGTAATTTCGTGAGAAAATTACAAGTTTGGAAATTAGAAGTCATACTATATGACTTTTCTCTTTTAACTCGTAGGCTTACGTTATCTTAAAATGCTTAACTACTGTTTCCCCACTGTTATTGTTTGACAGACTAGGATACTTTGCATATTAACAAGCATTAGAGTGTATACAACAGCCACGGTGTAGGTTACAGTGAATATCAGAGTATTAGCGTCACTTTACTTTGTGGTTGTTCTATTAAAGACCAGTTTATTAGTCATATCGACTTTTTTCTATTCAGTAGCTATTAACTCTACGTCGATAACAAACATATTGTTAGCAGTTTAGACGCTGTCTTACAGCGAGTATTTGGTGGCAGCACGTAAAACAATCTTACCAGTCTCCTTGCAGACTGATTCTATAGATGTTTGTCTGATAAAGGTGTGCAAATATAGCGTCACGCTCTGAAATTAAAAAGTTTTCTTCT
>CACRXP010000123.1:1160292-1174897 GCA_902702965.1 Spirometra erinaceieuropaei
TCATCGACGTCTCTCTCCCCTTGCCTGATTCCGCGCTCGCTTGCGCTCTGCCGCTCTCCACTTCCCCCCCCCCTCCCCTTCACCCCGCCGATTTCTTTTTTGCAGCAAGACGCTGGCCGCCGTTGCAGCTGTGTTCTCTCCGATCAGGTGTTTCGGTCTGGTTATTTTAATTAATTGCGCACCACCGACTCCTTCTCGTCTACCAATTTCTGAACTCTCGCTTTATCTAATCAGTAGGCGAGACATTTCGTTTCGTAGCGTGAGACCATGCGGTGACTCAAGCCTTCTGTTTCGAACTTGCTTACTGGGCACAAATTGTCGTTTCCATAGCCGCCAAAAGAGAGGGCCGACGCAGCCACAGTGTATAACATTGAATTACCTGGATTTTTAATCATGGTGTCCCCACGTTTGCGCAACTGGATTTAGAGCCTATCAAGAGTAGACAAGGGCAGCCCAGATTAAAAGGGAATATGGAACTCGCAGAATAGGTTGAGAAGAGGCATTATAGAATCTAGACATTGTTTCATGATATAGTGTCACAAAAACTGCCATTGAGTCCAAACTGTCAACATCTACAAACCCACTTTAGATCGACTTGCCAAGTGCCCTTCAAAGCTCCGATAGAGGAGGTGTCACGGGCCATAACAACACCTCCTAGAGGGGTCATCTCTGCATAATTTACCGTTGTTAGTCTGCCATGCCCCCAACCTGAACTAGCGACCTCTTACATTTGAACTCAATCCATTTTTCATCGATTAATTATAAGGACGCTGCAACCTGCGAAGGATCTACATACATTGAGGATCCAGGGAAAATCAAAGTGTCCGGTATTTCGTCATGGCGCCTAGGTTATCCTCGCTCCCAGGACATTCTAATTATTCTTCATTACAGTCCATGGAGCGTTAGCCTGTGACTCATCTGGTGAAGCGATAAACCCGATGGCCAACTGGAGCCGAGATCACATGTCAAGCTCTGCCGGCCTGGAGTTAAAGTCAACCTAGTTACTAAAGTCACAGTTACTGGAAACAACCATTTCGAACTCCTTTTTCTGTGCCACTAATAAGTCTCGCTTGCTGCTTTTCGTCTCCATGTGACCACTCCGGGGTCCCAGACCAGAACTCTGAGGCAAAACAGAACAGTGCATGACTTATTTACTTCACTTTGAGCTTCCCGCAATCTTAGCGAAGCGAATTTGTGCAGAACTTACTACACTCTCTCTTCATCTCACCTACTTTATTCCGATAGCCTGACAGTGCCATGATGACCGGAGGTGGGCGCGAGGACCAACACCAGCAAATAAAAGCTCAAACAAACGTACTTGTCCTGTATATTTGGTCCGCAAAATCACCGGACCAAATTTTCCCAGTGTCTCTCTACCTACCGGTCTCCGTCAAGATAGATCGGGTAACTACTTGCATAGAAATCGGCGCACGTCGATTTGCTTTGCTTCTCTAAACAAACGAGCTCCTAACTAGGTGCTGTAATCATGAGTAGTCGACTACGCATCAGGTCACAAAGTGGCTCACCAGACAACGGAAGCTGTAAGCTGTCGGCCGCCGTGAAGTTCGCCCAAGTTTCAAAATTGCCACCTTAAGGTCGTCGCCTGTCGAGTCCAGGCTGATGAAAGATGATACTGCGAACACTTTCGCCCATAGATCAGTAGAACGTATGCTCTAGCTCTCTCATTCCACGAGTAAGGAGAGCTCAGCAGGGAGGGGAGTGAGTAAAGAGGTGCACGCAGTCAACTGACCGTTGGTCACGATAGGCGTGGAGCTTGTACCAGGTTCTTCTAAGGTCCTAAGGAGTAGGTAAAAAGACTGAGACTTAAGCATTGGATTGGGAACCTCCCTCATCTGGTGTTTCGGATTCATGCTCAGGCCGACCATCAGATACAGCAACGGAAAATGCGACTGACTCAAATGCGGCGCAGTTGTTGTAAAATGCTGTTTCAACTCATCTTCACATGTTCTAGAGTCCTGTTCCCGCATCTATTGGGCATGTTTATGTTTGGTGCGATGGTGGCCTAATCTCCCGCGTTCGGGCAGCCAATGAGCGCGATTTCATCGCCGGTGGTGGTGCCTGTCATGGCAATTTTGGCCGCTAATGCTATTATTAGGGGCATTGTCCACGCGTGCGCTGCCTTCATGTCCAATTACTCAGTTCAGAAGAGGCTTAGCATTGCATGAGGAGGATATAATTACGTCTGCGGATAAACTGTAGGCCAATGAACCCTGATTCAAGCAGCTCACGGCCCACAGGGCTGTCACTTTATGTGAGGATTTCAATCTCATCGAAGGGAAGTGTCTGTGTTCCGCTAAGTGAGCTACGATTTGACAGTTGTCATCATTCCTCATCATTACTGATGTATGTTAGGACGTCTGTCTCCGGAGTAATACCTGTGTTTCTCCGAGTTGTTTGCTTCGCCCGCAGCACCACCAGACTCAGTAAACTACCCGGACGTTCGGTCTCACCATTTGGTTCCTAGAGGTTGAGTTGGTCTGTGTGCTACCCCGACTCCAGTTGGCGTATGAAGACAGTTGATGGATTCTGAGGCGTCTATGACGTGCGGAAGCACTCACAAAATTTACAACCAATGCGGTTCGTTCTCTCGTCCCGCCTATGCATGCACCGGCTAATGCTCAGAGCACCCGTCTCGGGTATTGTAATTCGCAAACTTTGTTCTGCGGCCCAATTCTGTGCGTCTCTACGTAATGTCGTTTGGGGCCGATTGGTTCACGACGCTTGGAGCTGAGAGTGTGGATTGCATTTGTTACTTTCCTAAAGACTATAGTTTTTGGACGATCAAAATCTCCACAACGGACGTAGGCACAAAGTTGGACCGTCTGGTTGTTGTCTGCGTTTCTAATCGCAAATTCTGTGTCGGGAAAGATGGTGTCGAAGTGTCCTTTGCGATTTAACACGTGATGTCGTTCGATGATGCAAAAGGTATTATCCATGTATTGAGTTCAGCACCCCGGTCTGTCCTGTCAGACGGCTAGTGACTCCAGCCGTTGCAAGACTGTCGAGAAATCAGTTAGCTGAAAAGCTGGTGATGTTTGCTGATGGGCTTTCGAGGCGATTCTCATTCTTTCCTATTCGATTTGCAGGTGCAATTTTATAATCAGAACACTCAGATTTTTGAAAAGTCAATTTGGCAAGCACGTGCTTTCGGTTACTCTTCATCAGGCGATAACGGTTACATAGAAGTTTAAATTATGCGAATTTGCTGGGCTTTTAAGTGATTCAGGGGCTATTAACACCCATCTTTCCCACGTCAATCATCGTTCCCACGCCACTCGCATGACGAGGTGTGCTATGGCGTGGTCGGCGTGTCGTGGTCATTGGGTCAAGGGGGCGAGGGAGAGGGGGACATAGGCTGTGAGTAATGTTTGTACGTCGGGTACGTTGTGCACACCACTGCCTCCTCCTGCTTTGGATCCGGCATTCGCACTAGTCGATAAAGCTTATGCATCCGCGTCAGTAGCCAATGGCCGGTTTCTCCGACTTATTTGCACATACCAGAGCAGCACTGAAGTCGGTAGACAACGGTGGACATCTCCCACTTAATGATAGGGTGTTTCTGTCGCATCGCGTGTCCGAGGATTGTTTAGACAGGCCTGTGGCAATTCCTGTTTTAGTGGGGAGAGGGATCTATTCGCATCTTCGGAGACCCCCTTCACATCCAGTGCTTCGTCATGGTTTCGAATGACTAGACGCTTCAACCCGCCTCCTTTGTGGCATTCTACTTCAACGAACGTTCGCGGGCGGCCGTTGCCTCTGGAGATTTCTTGAAGAAGCTGCATCTCGTCCTGCTTGGCGGCCGGCGTGCTGCAATGAGTTTTCATCTGCCGGTATAGCGTGCGTTTCAGCCGGTGGCTATTGTAACCGAACATTAGCAGCGCGTCAGTTGACTTTCCGTAGACTGATGACTCCAGTTTTTTTCCTGGATGGCGACAGACGATAACATTCAGAGACGGAAATCCGTGCTCCACTTCCTCTTCCGTCGTGAATAGTACATCGAGGAGGATCAAGTCCAGTCGTTCGTCGTAGTTGTTAATCCTATCCCTGTTAATTAGGACGAAGGTATTGTCAAAGTAGCGTGCCCAAAACTCGGATTTGTTTTCCTCAAATAGCCACCCCTCGAGTTTTATTCAGAACCGCCTCGGCAACGAGTTCAAAGATTGGTGAACCCACGAATGGAAGAGAATATGCGCAGCCCAGGTTCTTGTTTAAAAAACGGCGAAGGCACGATCACTGTGACAGTAGGTTTATTTGCCTGAGATTTCGAACTCGAACTAGAGTTCATCATCAGAGACTACTCGAGTGCAGCAAATTGTGAAAATTTATATCGTTAATCCTTGCGGGGGGAGGGGGGAGGGGGAGTACGTCCATGGCTAGGTAGGGTTTGTGCCGCCTGGTCCACGATGTTCTCCCGGCGTGGTGACGCCGTTTGCACTTCGCGACGGTGTGAGCTGCGCCACCTGGCTGCGTGCGCGGAGCGCGTGATAACACGCAGGCAAATCGATGTGTCTGTTGATGGAGTTGGTGTCCGACGCCTCCAACAGCTCTCGCCCTGTCTTGTTGCCGGCTCGCGTCAATATCCGCGTGTTGACGAAGTCGAACTCATGCCCTTCCTCCAGCGTGAGTGGCGATTTGAGATAGTGGGTCGCCTCTCCGAACGGCCCGTTTGTGCTTAAGTATTCGTGAGCTCAGACGTCGTCCTGTCTGGCCTGTGTAGTGGCAAGGACAGTTTTGGCACAGGAGTCGATAGACTACGCCCGACTGTTCACCTGCGTCCAGCCGATCCTCCATTTTCATGATCCTGCTACGCATGGTAGTCGCCGGATGATGAGCGATGCCCACGCCTAGCTCTGACGCAATGCGTTCTGTAGCCTCGGACACATTCTTTATGTACGGTAGGGAGTACCAAATTATTGGTGTCTCTCTTCGGTTTGTCCGGCGTTGGTGCGCGCGTATGCAGCGACTGATAAAACTATTTGGGTAGCCGTTCTTTGTTAATTGGTCCCGGAGATGCCGTAGTTCATGCATCCTTCCTTCGAGCTCGCTACAGTGCGTTTTTACCCGGTCGAAAAGCGCCCTCACAGAGCCCCGTTTGTGCACCAATGGGTGGTTGCTATGATAGTTGAGGACCTGGGTTGTATTGGTCGCCTATCTGTACACTGTAGTGCTGAGTTCACCGTCAGGTGTGCGCGTGACGTGCACGTCCAGGAAGGGTAGTTTTTCGTCCTCCTCGTCTTCTCTTGTAAACTGAATGTCGGGGAATATGCTGTTAAGTAAGTCTTGAAAACTCGATAGCTTGTCCTTGGTGAACCCATCGGTGTGCTCCTAATTTGCTCATACTTAATCCCCTCGAGGGAGAAAAATGCCTTTAGGCAGTGTTTCTTGAGTTCTCTGGGGCCTGAACTGCAGGCTTGCTATCGTCCTCACCGTAATGTTAACTTAGCAGGTCACTGAGTGTTTCGACCACAAGGGCCTGCGGTATTGGCCTAAAGAGTAAGGTGACATCTGATGGCACCATCCCCTCATTCGGCTCGATTTCGACCGCATTTATTTTGTCGCAAAATTGCTCTACTGGCTGCATCGTCGTTAGTGAACCACTGGTAGAAATACACAATGTTTTTGCAAGCTCGCATGTCGGTGTGCCTCGAAGTGAGACGATTGGCCGGAGGGAGGCATCTGGCTTTTACATCCACCCTTCTTTACTTTTCTTTTCTTTTCCTTCTTTACTTTTACTTCATCCTTCTGTAGTTGAGCCAGAGTTCTGTTCGCTTCCACCAATAATGACTTTAGACTGGCAGCGTCGCTGACTGTGTAGGACTCTCGATTGTTGAGGAGCATGAAGGCTTTGTTTCGGCAGACTACGCTATCGAGGATAATGGCAGGATAATTATTTCTGTGCCCGCTTTTAACTCCAATAGAGCTTTTTATTGTTTTCTTCTCAGCAAATGGGCTTTTTAGTGATAAATGGAGTGAAATGGGATTGCCTATGTGCTCCTATCTTCTTCATTCTCATGTTCTTCATCGCGTTGATGGACGCATATCGCCCGGAGAGGTCAGACAACAAAATCGACCACCGATCTCAGAGAAAACTGCTCAATGTGGGAGGTATGAAGGCATCTCCGAGTGTTACCGGCGGCAACATCTACGACTTCTTGTTTGCGAATAACCGCAAGCCAAAGGCCGCTAAAGAAGCGGACGTTATCGAGAATGCGCACCCATATCAACTCTTGACATTCGGTGTGTGATAGCAGACCCACTTGCAGACTCACGTAGCAGCCGTTGGGTCCCTGCCACCCCCTCGCCGATATTTGCCGTTCACGTTCCTCGTCAAGCGTTTTTTGTGGACCAAGGGGCGTGGCGGTACGCCTAGGTGCAGCTTTACATCATCCCGGCAACCTGCAGCCTCTCCCGCCTTTGGTCTTTTTGAGTTGGTCATGGCACTGGGGACAGGAGGAGGAAAAGAGATAATGGTAGATGCCTCGCAATTCTATCATCACTATGAGCTGATTCACGCGCAAATCACCGTGCCTGCTCCCACCCTGTTGTAGAGTACATGGTGTACATGATCGAAATCGACACTCGAACTCTCGATGAAAGCTAAGCAAAATCCCGATCTTTTCACCCCATCTTTCCCCGGAGAGTACTGGAGGTGAAGTGATAAGAAAGGCTGCCAGATATCGAGGTGCCGAAAAGAACGGGTATCTTTCATATCGACGCCATACTGAGGCAGATGCCATAGCTATGGAGCAGCCACGTCGTGAGGGTGGATGAAAAGCGCCTGCCCAAGCAACTATTCACTTACTCGGGAATCACTTCCTACCTTCTGCGAGGGTGATTGACGTTTTGTTGACGTAACAAGTAGCCTGTTCAAATGGTAGTGGCATTCGCCGCTCTGCCCTATTTTCATAAATGGAGAGACGGACCCTCGTCTTTGTGGCGAATTTTCATTCCGGAATCCTATTTTCAGTAAAACAACTCGGATACGAGGCGTTACTTTCATTGGTTGTTTTGCAAACAACGAGTGAATAAGATCTTTACAGCCGATATATATGTCAGCGTAGCTTCAGATCTCTCTCATTTGTACTTTTATGCAACCAAACTATAAAATATTGGTGCATCTGCTTTTCGCACGTGTTTTACACTCGAGCCAGGAACCAGATTCAACGGAGTGGTTTTCCGCTAAACAGGACTACGACCCCCCCGGACCTAGCCAGCACTCCAGTTGACCTCCTAACTTGTACGTCCCTCACTTTTGGCCTTTATTCTTTCTTACACGAGCTTATTTCTAAGGCCACGACGCAATCATGCTATATTCGAGGCAGATACTGTTTCTGACTCTACGGGCGTTTAGGGTAAAAAAGTCGTTGATAGCAAATATGTTTTTCGTAAATATGCCTAGAGATTTTCTGTTTGTGGATGACGTCAGAGCTGAGGAAAGTCGTGGTGCATACGAAGTAATCCATAAAGCTTACGTGAACTGTAAGCATCGAGAAAGAATCCGGATATATTATTTATGCATTACAGAAGAGCCCACCTATCAACAAATAGACAGCAATGTTTGAGAGTAGGGTGAGAATGGTGCAAATTTCACTTAGCAGATTTGATGAAAATGAGCTTAGGCAGATTAACTTTTAAATAAATAAGTATGCTAGGGAGGGTAAATGTGTGGAAAAAGGGTTCGGGTGAGTTGTAAAGTTAAGCAGCGCCTCTTGATCGTACGCGGAAATATGGACCTCATGTGCTACGGGTGGCTTTGCGTACATAGGGTACACGCTCCCATGCAACAACGTGAATCCTAACCCCCTAACCCTACCGTCCCCTCGAATTTAGGTCAAGGCCACCTGTCATACTGAGGGGTCTACATTTCCGTGCCCCATCGCACCTGTTTATAACAACCTTCCAAATCAGCTTGTAGGTTGCACTCTGTCTGTGGGATGATGTATCATCTTCAGTCGGATGCTTGTCCTGGTGATTATACCCTGAAGATACTCATGCCAGCCTTCCGACGAAAAATAAGTGTTAGAGAAGTCAAGGGAATGTCCCCCGTTGTGAACAACGAAGTTGTTGGTAAAATAAAACTCCAGCTGAGTCCGTTGTTTAACAACACTTTTAGTTCGTAATACGTGTCCTCTACGTTAAGAATACTTTTTACTGAACATACGATATACTTTCCGGAGTAGAGTGTGGAATGATCAGCATAACTGATTCTGTATGTTCGGCCGTAGTTGAATAGTGTCGAGTATCGTTCCACCATTCACAGAGAACGGGTACTAGGGAGAAGTTCAAACATGTATTTCCACTGGTCTTCTGTGACTTCATAGAGCACAGCAGGGAATTCAGCTCTTCAGTGGGTCAAATGAAGAGGGCATCTGCGCCCTTCCTCGCCTCCGGTCTTCTTGACTCCGTCTTTACACCGGGTCCAGGTGGGGAGTGGGGAATAGAGAGTGTGGTAGATGCTGCGCATGTCTACCATCACTATAACCTAATGTTCGCTCAAGTCACCGCGCCCGCTGCACCTATCTGGGTAGCACACGGTGGACATCCTCGGAATTGACGGTCGAACTGATGGGTACACTAGTGATCCCCATATGTTTGCCGGTATTCACTCCGGTTTTACCAGTGAAGCCTAATCCTTTTGAAATTATGGAACGAACATTGTATTAAGGCTTTAATTCCAGACTGATAAAGTCCAGTCCTAAGTCAAGTAAAATTCAGAATTGATCGCAGAGAAACCATAGTCTGTGCATCTGTCATACGAAGCGCACCAAACATATCAAACATAAATTTATTTTGCCATCATCTGTGCACAGATGCTAGGTAAAGTTAGAGCTATAATCTACAGGATTGAGTGAGGGTACCGATGGTGTAGCGGCGTCGAGAAACAGAATAAAGAAAGGTGGCCTGACCATTCGAACATCAACTGACAGCGAAACGAGCACACCCAATATTCCAGAGAGTCGTGTCTGTGAGGGAGAAAGAGTTCAATTTCGAAATGCGAAATTCTCAACTGAGGCAAAAATACTAACCTCGGTGGTCCCTGTGGCTGCCTGTTCCTGACTTTCAGTTTCGGTCAGTCGGACTGTCGATCTTCATCCGTTCTGCCAGACCTTGTTTCACTATCTCAAACAGGCTGGTCGCGCTTGTGCTCCGGCCACAGAAACCCAACAACATCGTGGCAAACGTAGAGACCAGGAACTAATATAAGGAGTGTAAAATCTTGACTGTACCCACCGTACGTTAGTCCAGTTATCGACTCGTGCACCTAGTTTGAATGTTAAAAACGGAATGGCATCAAAAGACGGATGGTCAGTTTCGTTTGCCTTCTAATAGCCCAATCACGGGGAAACCAGTAAAAAGTACGAGGAAGACTTGAGTGACCATTTCTAGCAAGTAAACTGCAAGCTAAAGGCGACTGACTTTATACGCCTAACTATAACTGTACCATCTCCGACGGTTCCCCGTATAATTGTACTGTCTGCCGCTACGCGAGTGCTTTCGAGGTTTTCAACAGAAACCCAAGGTAAAAGGAACATGCATGTCCCCCCCCCCTACAATCAGACCAGTACAATGCCACTACTATGAGAAACCAGCGGTTCTTCTATCCCTGCGATAGATGCAGTTGAACAGAAAACCAAATTCGTCAAAAGGCCAGACAAACGAGTCGAATTTAAAATCGAACAGAGAGGTTGTTCGCATGCTAACTTCCACGAAATTCAACGACGTTGACTTTCGTTTCCACCGCCCTGTCTGAAGGCAGGTACTGGTACACCGATTGACTCATTATCATTTTTTCTCCAGTTACCCATCCCATATTCTGCAAAGTGCGTCATACTTATTCTTCCGAGAGGGTTCGGAATCAGAAGGGTCAGAAACTCTGCCAAGTCTTCTTTCGAGCCAAACTTAATGCTCCTTTTCCTTCCGATAGCGCACATGACGCCAGTTTGCAGCCGGAACAGGCAGCAATATACTGACTATGCATCAAGTGCGTCTGCTTTGTGGCAGCAAATGCCTCCTTCACTTCTCTGCGATGCGTCCAGGTGACTTATAGTCCTTTCGGGTTGTCTTACCTTTGACCGGTGGACTACTAAAATGATAATAGCTTTATGTTTGCATGTAGTACATATCTGTGGTGGCAATAGATCAGCAATGCCTGCCTGGTTAAAGAATTTGAATACCTTCCCGGTTATTCTGTAGCTATTGAATTTTAAATTTAAGACGTCTATCAGGATCTGCATGCTCCATGAAGCCGCTCTACTTCGTTGCAACACAAATCGCTGTGGTCTCCTTTGGTTCCAGTACTGTTTCCGATAAGAGGCGAGTAAGTTGGTGATTTTGGCTAGGGGAAAGCCCTATTTAATAAATGTCTTACTAATTCAAAGTAAAAGATCCGACTGTTGACTCGAAACTGGGCCTGTAAATCCTCCAACCCGATGGAATCGACCCTTATTTCGCAGTCTGTCTTTGCAGGGCTAGTTATGACCCCCCTTTGGCTCGGAGTTTGATACATAAAACATCACTGAGGGCAATCATAACAGGTATGCAGTGCATTACCTCTGGTGCTGTGAACTGTCTGATCTAAACCCTCTGTCTGTCAAAAGATGTCACGCTGCATTTCGTAGAGTTACAAATTTACGTGGGTAAATTCACAACTGCAATTTGACAGCCGGCTGGTGTGGGAAAACGAACGTCGAGAATCCTCGTTAAACTCACCATAAACTCCCAAGAGGAACATTCATCAGTCTTGTCACCGACACATCTACTTTATTTAGCCTGACTGCTGATGCCGCGCACAAAATCCCGACCTGATGTTGCATGCGATCAGCTGCATCAAGTCACAGATTACACCCATCTACCAGATAAGCTGTCCTGTAATGACTTGACCGTCCCTATCATAGTGGGGACTACCCAGCCGTCCTAATAGATGTTGGACATCATCTAAAGCTGCTAGAGTAAGCCACCGTCGTTATACTCCCAAGTGCGTTTTGAGATGGGTAAGACCAGATGGAAAACGTGCTTGCCACATGACTTCTCTAGCATCGAGCTCACGTTCTTTTTCAGCGCAAACAGTGGTTTGATGGTGAAACAAACTCTGGATGACTGCTGATGCGACAGGGTGTAATGTCCGACCTGGTATAAAACCTCAAACCACGCACACCAGAACATCGTTTGCTTGCCTCTTATTAGCCGAAGCAGACTTCCCAAAAAATCATTGGTGCTGAACATTTACGCCTGTTATCCTCGTCTGAGTTCATTAGCTAAGCAAGGAGTTAACGGGAGGTGTGCCTCCAACACTTGAGAGCTGGCGTCAAAAAGGAACTTTCCATTATTCCTTCGTGAATGTACTTAAGTAACCAAGCCCTGCGGCCATCCATTCTCGGCACTGAAGTAAACAGAAATATTGCTATATTCATTTTTTCTCCCAGACAAACAGCTTATTGCAAAAGGCTAAGTATTATTAATCAGTCATACCTGTTGGTTTGCTTCCCTCAATTCTGTCCTGAGGAAATCCCCCTCGAAGTTTCTCTCCGTATGCGGACTGCTGACGTAATTGTTAGCTGCGACGCTAACCTAGTGTTTTTAATAGACTATTTTGATGATAACTTTAACCCTCCAGAGTTATTCATTTTCAGCCTTTAAGGTCTTTATTCAATTCGAAAGACTAGGCAAGTAGATAAGTAGGTTAGAATAGGCAGAAAGAACTGTTCCAAAGGCGGCCGACGTAAGAGAGGCAGTACTGATCATTTTATCCAATGAAACTATGAAGACAAATCGAAAATCGAATAAGGTACATCGGCACGAAAAGTAGCAAGTTCTGTCCGGTAATGCGAAAGATGCAATACTCATCCCCGACCTCAGAAAAGTAGATTTTGCCAAAAGAAAAAGGCCTGATCCGCTGGTATTTTCTCGGCAGACGTGTTTTCTGTGTGCGTTCTATTCTTCAGAAATTCCTAAAATAGATAAACGTGTTTAAACGGATCAATTTCTTTTGTAGGTCCAAAAAGGTGACATGCATTTTCGAGTTTTAGTTAAAGAATCCACATTCTCAATTGTCAATGTAAACAGTAAAGCATATCTGACTAAAATGAGGCAGGTGCCGTTTGTGATCTGCCAATATGATGAATCCGAAATATTGTCTGTGGGAGACAGTTCAGCGTGGTTGAAAATTGTCTCACTGACACAAAGAACAACGCTGTTAGAACTGTCTGCGTGTCACCGTGAAGTCACCTGTAAATTCTCATAAATCTCCTTAGGAGAATTTTGTCAGGCCAAACCTAGATGTGATAGGATTACCCCTATTGACAGTCGACTTTCATGCACTACTCTAATGAGTTTCATGTCCTAGAAAGTTTTCAGTCAGGTATGGTTATGTAGTCCAGCCTGAAGTAAATAAACCCCAGCCACCTGTAATAGGGGACCGGTGGTAATAGAGGTTTTTACAGGTTGGGCGGGGAACGCACAGACGACGACGTCAAATAATTGTATGCAAAAGAAAAGCTATTGGGAATGCATGGTTGTGCTTTGAGTGGTTGCTGACGAGTTGTTCTAACCCCTCCCCTAACCCCTAACTCTAACCCCTGGTCATAACCGCTGGTCCTAACCCCAAGCCCAACAGTATTGTGTCCATCGGGTGGGGCTACTTAACCACATCTTACTAAGTTTCCATACAAATTGAGATACCTGCGTTTATATCTTATGGGCGTAACTCTTCAGCCACACCTAAACTGCTGTGCAATCCAAGGTCGTCTCAGATGGCAACAATCAAGGCTTCACAGATAAGGCTCCAAGTTCCACAAGCTCAATTTTCGTTGTGCCCGTTCGACGACGACAAATAATTCACTGTCTTGTGAATATCAGTTGAAATGTTGACCTACTTTTTGCCATAAAACAATCTGTTTGGGTTCTAAAGCTTGAACTCCAATATAAAACGCAATCATCCACATTCCACTTCGCAGCCAGGATAGATCGTTAAATGTGAATTCGCAGAACATTTTTAGCTTCCATTCCAGCCAAACCACTTACTGATTATTATTAAAATCGGGAACGCAAATACTCCCGGTCATGTTAAACTAAAGTGTTTCTTCCGCCTTGAATTTCCCCATCACCTGTGTAATTATCCGACTTACTTTTACGTTTATCTCGAAGCCTCGGTGAAAGTTTGGAGAATTTAAACCTATACAGGCATTGACGGAGGTTCATTTTAATGGCACATAAATGGTTACCTAAACAAAATAAGTAGAGATAGTTCAATCTGTAATATCACGTCATTTGTGAAAGGCTCCACCGGGTGCCTAATAACGCCAGCTCAAACTCCAGTCGAAACAAACAAGAAGCAATACAAAGACGATGAATGCGAGATCACTGGGACAGTACGCATATTAGTCTGATCTCTCGACCTCGTAATCGAGGTCATCGCCGGAGTCTGTCCCACGTACTGTCCCAGTGATTTCGCGTTCATCTTCTTTGCAACAAGAACCTGAGACTTGCATATTCGCTTCCATTCGTGAAGAGGCAATATATTGAATGAAGATTATAAAAACTTCCTAAGTATGCTTTAGAGGATCCGTAAGAACAAGGACTTTATTAAAATGGTAGAAGTCCGTCAAAGAAAGCGAGCATTCGCAGTCATGCAACGTCATCACTTAGAAACTTGCAGTACTTACTCGCTTTACTTATACGCGGGTCAGCCGGAAATATACAGGCGCATATACATGACTATAAAATTTTAAAGATAAAGCTACTTAGTCGTGTTCGCAGTGGTGACGTTAGTAGGGGTGACATTGCTAGAAGCAGCTGGCCAATTACATTTTAAGGCATTGCTCGCATAAAGTAGAAAAATAATTATGCCCAGCTTTTACACTGTCGATGCTAAGCGTATACTTGGCCTCTACTGAACAAGCGACACATGCGATTTGTTTACCATTTATGAAGTCCTTAAAAATGCATGCATACTAGCACTGATGCAAGGACAAAAAGTAATTGCTGATGCCTCCTTTCTTTTCTCGGTGAACTAGTCAAAGCAGATCTCGCGCTTCACTTGTTGACTAAAGTGGTATGTTGTAAGCTTCTGCTGATCTTCGGTTTGAAGAACGTAAATTTTGCTGTTCAGGCTATCTCGCAGTGGCAACTCCGGTTTAAGGGAGACCTGAGTATGAGGTCGGAAAAACAAGCATCCATTCTTACCTTAGCATGAAAAAACGTCGTAAGCTTGGAATTCACGATATCTCAAAAGCACACTTGCCAAACCTTGAGCATTCCTAGCCTGAGCCTGGGACATTTGGAGACAGCCTACCTGTCAAAGCAACCCTCGACAGTTTTGGATGGATCATATGCAACCTTAAAAACGCAAGTCTGCTTTCCACATTGGTCCCTAGTGTTTTTATCTTTGGTGGATTTGCATTTTACTGTAGCTTGCACATACGTGCATATCTTGTCAGCTCGCTCGCGCCTGCCTTTTTCGCCTCCGGGTGGAGATTATTTTAGACACCGGAAAACATAATTTTATGTCTTTGAGGGCGAATACGGAACAAGCAACTCAGTTCTGTCGGCCAAGATCTAGAGACAGCAACTAAGCGAGCTCCCATGG